>JAPKID020004721.1:0-11520 GCA_026931265.2 Tropidonophis doriae | reverse complement strand
GCAGGATCTTGAACTTTCAACTGGATGGGAAAACCTGGAAGCTTTCAGATTCAGGTTTTCCCAGATGTGCTAACATGACATCTCTAATAAATTGGAACTTTGAGGAACCACAAGCCTCAGAGTTTAATTTCATTGTGGGTGGGGGTTTTTTGGAACCCTAACACATACTTTGTGACTGTTGCAGTATCTCAGGGTCATGTGATCACTTTTTGCGATGTTCTCACAAGCAAAGTCAATGGGGAAGCCAGATTCACTTAACAACTTCTACTAACTGATCAATTGCAGTGATTCACTTAACAACTGAGGCAGGAATGGTCATAAAATGGGGCAAAGCTTACTTAAGAAGTGTCTCTCTTAACAGAAATTTTGGGCTCAATTGTGGTCATAAGTCAAGGACCACCTGTACAAATATCCAAAATCTACTCATTACTTAAGACTAAAAGAAATTAGCTAATACCAATCTTGGTAAAGCTAACTTTATTATTATCTGGTTTCTAAAAGGCTAAGCATGATACCCGTATGCCTCTCCCATGACATCTACATCTACAACAACCAACTTTCACCCAGACTCACCAAAGGAAAGCAATCTAAAGGCTTTGGCATCAAATGCATGCATATGCATGCTCTGACGTTATATGGAGGCTCTCATAGTAGCCTTGCCAAGCCAGCAGTATAGGATAACATGGATATTTCAGTAGCTTCACTGTACTTTATAAAACCCTACCTCCAAATAGTTCACACAGCACTATCATTCACTTTTTCCCCATTAACCAAAGTGACTGGTATAGTCCATACACAATCTGAAGTCAGCCAACTTGGGCTGAATTTCAAAATCTGTGATGAAAATATGGCCACTTCTTGTTGGCAAATACATCATTTTGTGACAGGTTTCAAATATGATGGTAATTTGAAAAACAAAAACAAAAAACAATTTGACCGATGCATGCATTTATGATCAAATTGTATGCGCCTAATGAGAAAGCAAACCAGAATGGGAATAACAGTGTGCAGCTGCATGAGAGAATTTGATCTAAATGAGACAGTGGCAACCAGCAATCTTAACAGCATCTTTTTTTCCCTCTATCTTTGAGTCATATGCTTGCGTAGTGACCATTTCACTTCTGATGTAAGAAACAGATTGCAGCTGCTAAACGAGGAGAGAATGTGAGTTAAAACTTACTTTACAGTCCTATTTAGCATTTCACAAGAAGAAAGTGTGATTAAACTGGATAAAAGAATTTTTACAAATTATTTTAAATTAGTTTATGTTCAAATTAGCTTAAATGTAAGGTTTGTCATTTTGCTTAGCCACATACTGGCTAGTTAATAGTTACATAATTTTTTCTTTGTAATAATTTTATTAAAGATTATATTAAAAAAATAAAAGTATAAACTAAAAAAACCCTCACTTTTGTCCCAGCTAATATACATAACTTTAACATCTTATTACTATCCTTTATCATACAACTGTATTTAAATCTTCAATATCTCACATCATTCTCTATAAACATTCTTAAAAACTCATCCTTTTCCTAATCAGTTCATTAAGAGCTATCAGAAATAACAATATATCTATTATAAACTTAATCTAATAAACCTTTAAATTCTTTCCATTTATAAATAATTTTCTAAGTAAAGCATATCCCACAATCTCATCATTTAAATCCACTCTATAAAGCTCAAATTGAAATTCCTATCAGATACAGAAACATTTATATAAACTTTCTAAAGGCAACTGCATGACTGCAGCAAAACAGATGTCAAACTCGAATATTTGTATATAAACCTCTTTTTTCAAAAAAGGAGATTTCATGAATATATGTAAAATAGTTTAGAGAAATTGCTGCTCTAAAAATAAGAAGTCATATTCTCTGTTCATTAAACTTTAAAGGTCAATTCATTGGCCAAGGATTCTACAATATATGAACATTTAATCTTGTCAAGCACCACTCTTGCCACGTTTTTAAATGTAACAATAAAAATGTAAGGAACAATTAAAGAAATTTGTTTGCAAAAATTTGTATAAATTATGCGAAGATGTCACTGGCTGCAACTTCTGTAGAGTTTACACATGGTGGTAAATAGTGATTTATCTTTGCATAATGTACAAAATAGCTCTCATAGGCTGCAAGTTATTCAGCAGCACATTCTTAACAGAAACACCAGCTTGGAATAGAGAAATAGACTGCTGGTTATCTGAAGATTACAAAGGATGAAGAATATGAACACTGTGAGGGGGATTGCGTCTTGAAATGGGACAATGTTTTCCCAAAAAAATGTTCAAATAAACAATGCTTAAATACAAAATTGTAGTTTTCTGATATCATCCCTCTTCATCCAAGGAATATCTGACTTGTTCCTTCCCATATTCTTCTTAAACAAGTTGATCAAATATACCAGGGTGTCAAACTCACATGGGGCATGTAGGCAGACACACAGGGGCATGTGCATGAGTGTGTTGGTCACATGGCATGTGGGGTCATGTGCAGGAAGCACATGTGCATGCATATGGGGGGAAGGGTGTATGTGTCAGGTCATGTGCACATGTCTGAGGGTGGGGAGCATGTGGGGTCATGTGCACATGCACGTGCATTTTGGGCACTCAATCCGGAAAAGGTTAGCCATCACTGCTATAGCTTATCCAATAAAGTATAATTCCAGTCAAACTTGTGAAGTCTGATATGGAGTGCTTCAAGGGCTCATACCTAAGGTGATGTTTTCTCCCATTCAATGGAAGTGTTCAACAGCAACTAGAGAATCATTTCTCTGGGGTGTTTTAATCTGCATTTCTGCACTGAATAGGAGGTTGGATTTGATGTCTTAAATGGTTCTTTCCAACTCTAGGATTCTGTGATGATGATTTGCCTGGTCCAGGATTCGCCCTTTTCATTCCAATTTTAGACCAGACATCACAAGCAATGCAGAATTTAGCAGACAAATCATGTGACAGGTAAATGGAAACAGATATCCAAATGTCACACTGATTATAGATAATATTACCTGTTCTATGGAATTCTGATACAGGATTAAATTATACTGCAATCCCATTAAAAACAATAGGATACATATCTGTGTAAACATATATAAGATTGTGTTGAACAACACAGCATGAATTTTTCAAATGCCTCTTATTAACTGAATGAAAAATTATGTTCGAAAACACAATGCTCCTATTTAATAAATGCTCCTATTTTTCCCATAAATTGATTGAGACTGATACAAAACAATCAGATAATTAATGTGGCCCATAATTAATTATAATTTAAATACTGATTTGCTTTCTAAAATGTAAAATTTAGCTATTGCTGCAATTAACTGTCTTTGGTTAACCTGAAAAAAAGATATTTTTATAAGACTTAATACTTATGTGACAGGAAATACATATAAGCAAACAATGCTGTCACTATTTAAAATGTAAGCTTATCTGCCTAGCTAAGCATCCTAGAATAACTTTTTCTATTATGGAAAAATACTAAAGACTATTGTGTAACAAATGCACAGATAACACATTGCAGTAGTCTAACTTAGAGCATGCAAGAGAGATCAGGCTCTTTCTGAATAGCAGATAATTTTTGTGTAAAAGGTTATGCTGCAAAAAAGCAATTTGCACTTTCTTTTAGAAAGATGAACAAAGAAAAATCTTTAAAGAGGAAATTCAACTCCCTATCATACAAGCTATAACTTAAACTGGACCCAGCTTTAATTTACTGGTCAGATAAATGCCTAATCAAAAGATAAATTTGGTCAACTACTAAAATAGTGTAACTAGTGTTTTCAAAATGATATCTGGGATTCTAATTTAGTTAATCCCATCTTTCTTATCTCAAGTTTATATTAAAAATAATTACTGAACGAATAAGAGGTTATTATCATTTATTATTAGAATCTTCATTGTTTCTATATACAGTAGCTAAGGTTTTTGCTGAGTGATGTAGTCTATAAAGCTCTCTCTCTTTCTCTCTCTCTCTCTCTCTGTGCGTGTGTGTGCGTATGTGTGTGTGCGTGTGTGTGTGTGTATACACATAGACATATCTCATGTCCATAATTTTTATCTGGGAAAAATAGTGTAGCATAGGGCAACAAATTTTTAACCAAGATATTTCAGATGGGCTGATCTATGGGACACCTCTGTGTCCCATAGAATTGAAATTTGGCAACTTTTATAAAGCATTTTATGACGTAACACAAAATGTCATGAAACATTTCAGGTGGTCAGCTCCTTATGTGCCATACAGTTCAACACAAGGTATTTTTAAAGTAGATATATCTCTCAATATCTCCCTGAACTTTAAACACTTTTCAAGTACATTTGAAGCTCTGCCATGGTTGAACCCATTGAGGAATCTGGTAAGAAAATACCTCTGAAAAGGTGACCTCAGAGGTCACAGGTTGTCTAGTACAATGCATATTCAAGCGAAACCAATTTTTCCTCAATGCCGTTTTTCTTTCTAAAGCTGAATTAATATTCCAATGCCAGGAGATATACATGAAGGATTATTTAAAAATCTCTGCTGCATAAATTAATTGTATCTTAATTTCCCCATTTCTATTATTAACCAACTATACTAGATAGATAAATTGATGATAGATGGATGGATGGGCGGGCGGGCGGGCGGGCAGGCAGGCGGGCAGGCAGGCAATTTCTGAATATATTTGTTCAGTATTACACATATTATAAACAGTTTTTAAACCTCATATCTAATATTTGAGAAAGGACAGTAGTTTATATATGTAAAGAACTAACACAATTTACAAAATGAAAATTCTCAAAGAACTAGATATCAATTGGTTTACCTCCTCTGCAGACAGATGTGAAAAAATATTAAAGGCATTACAGTACAAAATAATAGGTGTCCCAATAAAATTAAACTTTCTGCTTTGTTCACAGAAAAGACATTTGCTCTGCATTCTTCTATTCATTTCAGCACTCAATGCCATAATGGAAAGCTGACTTTATTCTTCCTTTTTTGTTATTCATGTGGACAAGATCGCTTTTCACCAGGAATAACAGAAAGTATGGGATTTATTGCTATAATGAAGTTCTTTCAAAACTCTGTTTTCTCTCTATAAAAGACAGGAGGATGGGCGTTCATCTCATCAGGCAGCTTATTAGGATTAGCACTGAATAAGACACCACAGAATGTCAAGCCTATCAGTTACTAAACATGCATCATACAAACTTTGTCTTTGCGAGAACCTCTGCTCGGCATTTGTCATCCACCTGAATAATTAACAAGTACATGCTGCCTGCCAGCAGCTTAGGGAATTAATTTTGCACAGATTAAATGCAGATCACGTCTACCAAAAATACTCAGACCACACACATACTATATTAGTACCTTTCGGAATTATAAACCGAGAAATACATTGCTTGAAGTTACGCTGTAGTCCAAGTAGTAACAATTGTAATGTGAACATAATAAGGCTCAAACATCTGCTTTATATCTGCTAATGTGTTCACTTTAATACTAACAATGAAGATATAATGTACTTTTTAGATTTTCATGGTTATAAGTGCTGAAATTTCCATGTCCTTTGTCCTGTTCCTTGGTAACAAAACCAGGAAACAGCACTTACTTACTAACTTTAGATTATTGAAAAGTGTTAAAATACTTTTCTAATTTAAGGGTTCCATCAACTGGCAATCTAACATTCCACCAGGCAAGAAGAAGGAACTAGGACTAAACAGGAGAATGTATTCAGTGCAGATTTTCATCATGAAATTAAACAAAATGATGATGGCATTATGCCAAAGGTTTCCCAGAAAATATGCACTTTGAGGAGAGCTTCTAGAAAGAACTAGAGAGACGGATAAGAAAGGTGAGCACATGTAATTGCAGAATGCAACTGAGAAAATGGAATATGACAATGGCAATCATGGAGGAGATA
Source organism: Tropidonophis doriae (assembly GCA_026931265.2). Taxonomy (NCBI): domain Eukaryota; kingdom Metazoa; phylum Chordata; class Lepidosauria; order Squamata; family Natricidae; genus Tropidonophis; species Tropidonophis doriae. Next base: position 5,631 of record JAPKID020004721.1, on the reverse strand, counting down.
CACTCATTAAGGATGGACGCGGCTTTTCATTTATTTAACTGATTAATTAAAATATTTATATCCTGCTATAGTCTTCACTCAAAGCAGCTTGTGATCATAATTAAAACCACACAAGTCAGAGCATGAAATAGTAAATTCACTGAAAGAGGCATATTTTGTTTTTTAAAAAGCAGAGTAATATCACAGAAATGTGGAGCAAACAGGTGAGAAAAAAAGAGTAGGCCAACTGTTGTGGGCCAGCAGCGACTGGCTGAGCTGCTGATGGACTCTGATAGTGAGGGACAATATAAGTTTGACCTGGAAGCTGAGGAAGATTCAGGGGGGTGTTCACAGTCAGAGCAGGAAACAGAGAGGCTGGTTGGCTACCAGGAGGTGCCTGAGGCATGGAGCAGTGGGAAGGATCAAAGGCAGTTTGTCCATGACGCAAGAGAGAGAAGAGCCGAGAGGCGGAAGCAGCAACTCCGTAGGGAGGCTAACAGAAGGTGATTAAGCACCAGGTGGTTGTTGATTGGCCCCTCCCAAGAGAGCTTATAGGTGAGGCAATGGGAGGGGACATTTGCAGGAAACAACCGTTCAGAAAGGAGCCATGAATGTCTGCTGTGAATTCAGCTCGTGCCTGTTCTGTGAAGGAGTTCTGATGGTCTGTGTGAAAGGTTGCTGCAGAGTTAAACTTGTGACATGAATGTTCTGGGCTCTCAGCCAAAAGACTGCTTATCTTTCCTAATTAACAGTGGCCAACAGCCAAGCCTGTGTTGTTGTCTATTTGAAGGCCTCGGACAGAACAGCCAACTGGGCAACAGTGAAACATTTATAATGCATTAACAAAGATGGAGATACAAATTTGGGTGGAAAGGATATAATGTTTATCATTCAGCATGTAGATTACAGGTAATCCTTGTCTTAGAACCACAATTGAGCTCAAAATTTCTATTGCTGAACAAGGGAGTAGTTATATGAGTTTTGCCACATTTTATGACCACAACTGCTAAGCAAAATCATGGCAATTGTTAAGTGAATCATGTTAAGTGAATCATTAAGAAAATTTGGCTTCCCCCATTCACTTTGCTTGTTGGAAGCTGACTGGAAAGGTTACAAATGGTGATCATACATGACCCCAGGACAATGCCATGCCTGAATGTTGATCCCATAATCATGAGAATGCTGCAAAGGTCATGAGTATGAAAACCATCATTAACTCCCTTTTTTCAATGTTGTTATAATTTTGAATTGTCACCAAAAATTTGGTTGTATGTTTAGAATTATCTCTATATGAAAAAAACTTAAATTCAGTGGTGGGATTCATGCAGTTCACAACATTTCAGGAGAACCAGTTGTTAAATTATTTGAATCCCACCACTGCTTAAACTCATTGCCAAGAACAATAGATACATAGCAAAAGCCCAAAATAGAACTTTGAAAACTTCAAGGAAAAACTGAAGAGGCATTTCCATTTGAAAGTATTGTAAAGTACAAGGCAAACATAGAATCATAGAAACCTGAGAACTAAAACAAGAAAAACAGGAGAGGGTAACTAACAGCAGTCAAAAGAGAATAAAGCTTTTGGGAACTAGAAATTATTCTAGTAATTAATTCATTAAATGCACTAACTTTCTACCTGTAATAGCATTCAAGGTGACCTAACAGATGTATAAGAAAAACATTTAGTGTAAAATATACCATTACAGTCAATAACTGCTCCAATAGCTAGGCCTCTTAATTATCCAGAATCTGGCAATCCAGAAAAAAAATCTTGCTTATTCAACAACCATAAATTAGGTTAACATGTACATAATAAAGGAAACCATATTTCTGCATGCCAACTTCACTAAATACCAAGAATATATCTTAATTTAGCAAAACCCCACATCCAATACTTGAGGGACCAAGAAGTCAACAACCAAGGCCTAACTTTAGCCAAGCTAAACAGGTTTTAAGACTCTTAACATTAGCACCTTAAATTATATCCAAAAAGCAACTGGCAGCACAGAGCAGATCTTTTAGCAAAGAACTCATTGTGATCTCTGTACGTCTAGCCCTTTAAGGCAATCTAGAAAAAAAAATAAAAGGAGTGAATACTAATTATACTATAAAGTTACATTAACAGCCTCTTGCAAGTCTGCAAGTATACTTCCCATGTGCCACTTTTACTCACCTCAAAACCGAGACACTCTCCTTCACCCCTCCTTCAAATTTCATTTATCAGATTGCCTTGACTATGGCTCTTCCTCCTGTCTCCCAAGGTTATTCCCACATACTATTACTTCACCTTGTAGCATTAGGATACTTCCACTTTTTGCACCAATTGCAATTTCTAGTTGCTTATCAAGGGCAACCCCAAATAAAGCATATCGTACAACCTAGAATTGAATGAAACCGAGGCATGGATAACCATCATTAAGTTTGCTGTATCCGGATAAGTTGCAACTGTATATACAGATTTGTTTATTGCCCTATTACCTGAGAATCTAGTGAAAGTTTATGATGGAGCTATCTGAGTTGTCAACCTGCTTGTTCAGGGGAAAAAAACTTCAAGCAAAACATAATGGACTTCCATCCTTAAATCTACTTTTCCTCTTATCTTTCTTGCCTGGATTTAATTTCAGTTTCTTCTTCATTTACCGATTAAGAAAATTGTACAAAGTTCAAGAGAAGTGATTGTTTCCTTTGGGGAAGAAGACTGAGGCATTGTTGTCAAATTGAAGACACTGGGTTCCAAAGGACTTAGCCTAGAGGTTTCATTTAAGTGCTAAACACAATCCTATGGAACACTATAGATCAGTGCCTTGCTGTTGAACAATAATTTCCTCAGTATCACTCACTGGATTTGGCCCACCAGGAAAGACCAGAAGCTCTGCAATTTCTTTCCAAGGTCCAACCCTAACCAATGGTAAAAAAAAGTATATCTTGGTTGAAAGCAGCTGAAGCTCTCCAAAGGATCAGGAGAACTAGGACGGTTTCTAAGCAGTTTTGACAGGCTTCATTTTCATAATATAGTAAGGTTAAAAAACTGTGCATGCACACTATTTTATGCCATATATGTTTGCCTCATATATCATAATTTGAAAGACATGATAAAGCCATTGCCATACCATAATCTCTTGAATTTGCAAGTTATTTCCAAAAGAATATCACCGTATTCCACATGGAGATCCCTTTCCTACAGATTCCAGGAATTTAAAGGCAAGAGATGCAGAAGTGAATCAACCAGAAAAAAGCCCAGAAGAGGCATGCCTGTATGCAGATGCCTCCTGATCAGTGGTGGTATTCAAAAAATTTTACTACCAGTTCTGAGGGTGTGGCTTGGTGGGCGTGACATGGCTTGAAGGGCATGGCAGGGGAAGGATACTGTAAAATCTCTATTTCCTCCCAATCAGTTGGGACTTGGGAGGCAAAGAATAGGGGGTCAGGGTCAGTCAGAGGTGGCATTTACTGGTTCTTCAAACTACTCAAAATTTCCACTATCAGTTCTCCATAACTGGTCAGATCCTGCTAAATACCACCTCTGCTCCTGCTGCAGAAATTCATAAAACGAAAACAATCCCATTTCTAATAGTTGCAAACAAGCTGCAAATGTAGACATCTTGCACTCACATTATAAAGTAGAGATGTTAAGCTAGTTGTTATCATAGGGCATTTTTCACATCTGGCAAAGCCTATAACTTAAACACAATACATAATGGGAAGTAACATCACAATACTTGCAAATTTATTAACTAAGCTCCTTAGTCCTTTTAGTCCTGTTGTGCTATTGGAACATGTTAAAAGAGAAGTGAGAATTCCTTGGCAGTTTTTCTTAGCTTCAAACTCCCTTCCAAGAGAATTGGCTGTTTTCTTTCTTAATTGTTATGTTAACAGGTAAACATTTTTCTTCAAGTAAGTTTTGGCATTTATGTTTGGCCTAATTTATTTGGTTTTGGTCTTGCATTTTTATTGGTTTGCTTTGCACTCATAAGCTTTCCTTTCATTTTTATTTATTATTTAATCTATAATTTTTACTAATTGTCTGATACTTCCTTTGACCCAAAGATGAAATATCAGTTACATCAGCCAAATATAAATTCATTTTCCTAATCTGGTTAAATACCGTTTTTGTGATATACACTCAAGCTAGTAGATAATTGGTTTATGACACACCACTGTTGATATGGGACTTCAGTTTTTTTCTCCCCGCATTCTGTAATGACAGAATGTGTGTTGGCAGTTGGACTTTGGGGACAGGACTTTGCAGTCCTTGCTATCATATCAGTAAAGTGGCTGAGTTGTTAGGTCGTGGCATCCTCCACTTTGTGGGTTAAAACAGACAGAAGGTGATGGGAAAGCAAGTGTGGAAGCTGTTTGAGAGATCCTAGTTAAATGAGGTAAGGAGATTCTTTGGTACAGCTGTCTGGAATGAATACAGAAAGACCTTTCTGAGTAGGAATTCTGAGAATATTTAATCCCTAAACACATCTGTGCAGCATCAGGATGTTGGAGGCTATTGTGTAAGGTAACCTCTGATCTTCGCGATCACGGGACAATAGGCATGAACAAAGAAAGTCATGAAGAAGACTCATAGATGGAGTTTCTATTTTAGAAAGTAATTAGTCATCAATGTATTATTTATGCAGTAATTTAATGTACTTTTTACCTTTCCTAAAATGTCCTCAAGGAGGCTTACAGCAAACATACACAAATACAATTAATGCAATGGCACTAAAACTATGCAAGGTGATAAAAAGCAGCCCCCAAAAGTAAACACGAGCTAACAAAAAAAAGTAGTTAAGACCAAAACAAATACAGTTTATCTAGATAAGACAAAACAGCTGACAAAATATTTATATTAACTATCATTATTTTAAAAAATCATAAAACGCATCTGAAGGATAACAAGGCACAAACTATATATGTATATCTAGTTCCATAGTTTAACTTACTCTTTTCCAATGGGGATAGTAATCCCACCCCAGGAGTAATCTTAAAATGGAAATCAAAGTTAATAGGGATTTGAGTGCTTGGAGAAACATACAATCTATGGTCAAGGTTATAAATTAGTTCTTTGACAGAATTTCCAGTCTCTTTCTTCCCAATCATAAATAGGGACACACATTGAATTTGTAAATAAAGTTATCACAACTGGTGTTGTGAGGGCTGTAATAATTGTCAGTGTTAACCATAAAGTCAGATGATCTGAATAACAAGTTACCACTTATTTGTGGTCCTCACTTACCAACCCCAATTAGGACAAGCAACTCTGTCGCTAAGCAGTGTGGTCATTATGTGAAACATCAGATTACTTCACTGATTTATGACATTAGTTCCACCTGTGGTCATTAAATGAATCATTGTGGATTATTATGTGCCACATTACATGTCACCATTTTTTATTTTCCTATTAACTTTGTTAGTCAGAAGCCAGTTGTGAAGGTCACAAATGGTGATCATGTGACTGTTGTACATGCACGCCAGTTGCCAAACAACGGTATCATGATCATGTGACTATAGATAGATTGTTGCCGAACCTCAACTTTGAAGAGAGATCATAATTCTCCTTTTTCAGCACCCATAACTTTGAACAATCTTATTTATTTATTTATTTAGATTTGTTAACCGCCCCCTCTCCCCAAAGGGACTCGGGGCGGTGCACAGGAAATT
>JAPKID020004720.1:0-11520 GCA_026931265.2 Tropidonophis doriae | reverse complement strand
ATATCTAATGTGTAATGATTGTAAATTCCTCAGAACTACTGAACATATATACAACGGAGGTCCAAAGCTCATTCTTAATGATTGCAGCAACCGCCATGAATATAATATAAATATTTAAAGCCATATTTACAAATAAGGAACTCTCTCTGGGAAACCACGAGCAACGAATGCAGTTCTATCTCTAGTAATGGTGATGTAACAGTAACTCATTCCAGTTTTATTTGCATCATCTGGAGATCCTCAGTCACAAATTTTCAAGATCATAAACAATTGTCTTGGTGAATGAAAGCAGGGGTCTAATGTTTACTTCTGGCCCACCAGATGTTCTCTAAGTACTTGTATTCTCTATTCCTCTATAGTAGCTAGCATTGTGTTATGATTATCCATAGAATTTATTGAGTCTGACTTCCATGAATTTTTATAAATATTGTATTTATGTTGCAAATACAGACATCTTAAGATCCCTGTAAAAGGACGTGATGCCTCAGTGGCTAAGATGCTGAGCTTGTTGATGTACGTGCATACATCTCCCACATGCAGCCTGCCCCTGCGCATGTGTGGCAAAGACCCCAAAATCAGCTCGCTGGCAGGAGTGGAGCTCCCATGTGTGGTGAAGCTGAGCTGGGGGGTTGGCTCGCATGCCTGCAGAGTTGTCTCTGTGTGCCACCTGTGGCACACGTGCCATAGGGTCACCATTACAGATCTAGCTTTTTACTTAGATCAAAAGAAACCCCACTTTCTGACGCTTATTATCTACTGTATTTTTTCAGAGTATAAGACGCACCCTTTTCCCTCAAAAAAGAAGCAAAAATCTGGGTGCATCTTATACACAGAATACAGCATTTTTTTGCTTCCTGAAACTCTGCTCCCTTCACCAAAATGGCTGTGCATAGCATTTAGAAGGCTTTCAGAGAGCTCCTGGGGATTGGGGAGGGCTGAAAGGAGTGAAAAATGGCCCTTTTTGTGCCCCCCCAAGCAGCACTCTATAAGGTTCCTAAAGGCTATCCATGCCCTTTAAACAAAAAAACGGGCTCGTTTTTGTGAGGTTTGCGGAGTGCAATAACTTTAAAAAAAAATTCTCTTCAAAACCTTGCTGCATCTTATACTCTGGTGCACCCTATACTCTGAAAAATACGGTATCTAATAGGCAGAAGAGAGCTTTATTTCTGGTTTGCCCTCAAAATTATGCAATATACTGCCCAAAATGGTGATTCCTTCTTTTGCAGTTTACAGACAAATGACGAGAACTCATTTTTAATTTTGTTGATGGAATTTTGATTTTTAATTATTCTGATTTATATTTTGCCTTGGCTCTAACTGAACTCCTGTCCCCCTTTCCTTTTAAACATTTGCACTGTTCATTGCTATAAGTAATCTTGAGTATTTGGTGGAATGAATGGTGGACATAAATTAATAGATAATCTGGTGGAAAATTAATACGGTTCAGAGTGAAAATCTTTCTTGAAGATATGTTAAAAAAGAGGAAGAAGAAAGACCTTGATGTATAACAAGATGAGGTAGATCTGATGCTGATTAAAATGTGGTAGTCAGATTGGTGACCCATTAGTTTAGAATATTTCCACTTGCGATGATGGTGTTAGAGACTGAACTCATGGCATTCCAAGGACTTTAGATATGTTATGCATAATTTCTTCAGATTCTTTAAAAAAAAGAAACTTCAGAGGATTTCATTGGTTGAGAGGGGTGCCACATGTTCTTCTTTGATGAAAACTATCACTGAAACTCTTTTGATAACTTGAAACCAAAAAGATGGTGACATATTCCATGAACTGTAAGATTTATTTATCGGTACTACAGCCAGAATCTTGCAGGAAAGGAGTGATCAGGTTCAGATGATTTATTGATGAACGATATGATGTCCCAGCACGATCTACAATGGAACATCTGAAATGAAATCATTACTATAGCATGGTCTAATTTTACATTTTTGAGTTTGATGTAAGATGGGAAAATGTACCCCTTGAGTGATTTTTATTTAACACCGACATTTACGATTCTATGCCTCTTTCCCAAGGAATTAGCAAAATTATTTAGACTGAATTCTGCAGCTCAGTTCCCATGGTAATGTATGTAGTTCCTTTCTCCTCAAGAGTGCTGATCTTTAACATACTGTACTACAAAGGATTGTGTGTAGAGAATAGTGCATAGGATGTGAAGAATTTTATTGTTGTTTGGAGTGAACTAAAAGAAAATCTATCTGGCTCTTTTCTACTTTCAAAGTTCATTAAGGAGCGCCAAGAGAGTACTAAGATCTGATACAGCCAGATTTACAATCCTAAAACAAATAAAGGACATTATTTGTGGCATTCTCATTTAAGATTGTGTAGCTGTGCATCTGTATATATGTAGGGGAGAGATCACCTCAGCAGCTGCAGGGAAACAATAGGAGCTGATTACAAATTTATTTCTGAAAGTTTGATTGTTATCAGGATTGTTCTCAGGGTGTTACCGGAAATAATGAATGCTATTTATAGAACAAAATCCCACAAAGGAATAAAAACATCTTATTATTTCTGACACCATGTATACGCTAAAAAGATATTGAAGTCAGACAAGGAGAAACGTTTTGGAAATTCTAGACAACTATCTGTATAGGTGAAGATGGAGTGACATTATGGAACCACCTTAGATCATCAGGTCAGCAGATCTACTCCAATTGACACTATTTGTCCAGGGTTTTGGCAAGTTATTCTTTTCATCCCAGCAACCCTGAGATAGCCAATTGCTGATTTCAGAAACTGAATATAGCTGCCTCTGATTGCCAGCTGTGTATAAAAGCACCTCACGTTTCAATGATACTCTCTTTTCAGTGTGAAACACATGATATTTCAGGTGATAATCTATTCATTTTCTGATATTATTGTAAGAGGTGAATGGAAATGGTCCATTTATTTTTCAGCTTTTTTGCGTGGGGGGCGGTATTAAAGGTGATAAAGGGAATACAAGCAGAGGTGGTATTCAACAGGTTCTGAACAGTTCTGAAGAATCAGTAGCAGAAATTTTGTGTAGTTCAGAAAACCGGTAAACACCACCTCTGACAGGGCCTGCCACCATACTGCAAAATCCCCATTCCCTCCATACTCCTGGGGGGAAAAATAATGCAAAATCTCCATTCCCACCCTACTCTTGTGTCAGCCAGAGGTGATATTTGCCAGTTCTCTGAACTACTCAAAATTTCTGCTACCGGTTCTGCAGAACCTGTCAGAACCTGCTGAATACCACCTCTGATCTATACCCACAAGGATCATCCAAGGCATGAAGGTCATACCAGCCAGCTAAAGGAAGCAGTGTTTAGTCAGTAGCAACATTGAAAGATGCTGAATATGAACAAGTGATAATGGAAAAAGCATAAATTTATACTGCATGGTAGACAACAATGATAAACCACTCATGAACTTTTATCAAGAAATCTTCATACATAAAAAACATAAAACTACTAACATTATATTGATGAATGATGGATTCTTCAGATCAGATGGCACTCAAGGAGTACCACTTCTGGTGTTTTATGAAATGGATGGAATAAACAAAACTTTGTTTATATTCCCTGCATTGCAGAAATGTGGAATTAGACTGCAGCATGGAGAAGTAAAATGTTTGGCTGTCCCTCTCCCTCTCTTTTCAGATGCTTTCACAGTCCAAAAAGAGGACTTGAATATCATGGATATCTTAGGTAAACTCTAATTAGGTTTTTGGTATTCCTGAGGGCAAAGAAATTGAGACTCTAATCAAATTGTGTCCTTTATTTAACTGGTGAAGGTACTATTTCAGTATCTAATATTCTCTCTTCCTCTCTGTGTGACACGGAGAGGGATCACTTATGAAACCACAACATTTTACACCCAGAAATACCAATGTCTTGTTCAATAGATGTTATTGAAACCAGTCCTTGCTCAACCAAAGTGCCTTTCTTTACCTTTGGAAGAATTGGGCACTAACTGCACTACCATTATAAATCTTTCCACAAGATGCCTTCAATTTCTTTTTCCCAGTATATTAACATACGAGGCTCAATGAAGTCTACATCCAAGAGTGGCACAGAGGGCTAGAGGAGAAGACACTTATTTCTTACTTAGAAGGTTGAGAGTTCAATCCTAGGCAGCAACAGATGTTTCTCTTATCAGGACACAAAGATAAAATATCTGCTGTGAACTCCATGCAGGCATGAGGAAGGGCATCCAGCCAGTAAATGCTCAGCTCCATTCAGCCATCCTAACTCCATCCTGCTAAAAGGGATTACAGGGTCATTAAAAATGGTTTCTATCTGCATTTACTGAAAGCAGATGCATCTTTTCTTGGGATCATTTAGATTTAGATTTATTTAATTTTTTATACCTCCCTACTCCCGAAGGACTCAGCCAAAATAAAACACAGAAATATGTTGTAGCGAGCAGTTCGTGGTACACACACGCTGTTGGAATTTAGTGAGACCCTCGCAAGGGTGAAACAAATTATAGACACCAGACATCAACTCTTTTGGTGAGAAGGAACATTGCCCCGAGATGGCTTCAGCAGCTGCAGTCTCGAGCCTTCTCTTCCAGCCTCTTTTATTATTCAAACTCTCCTCCCCCCTAAGGGGGGAGTCACTACGTACAAACAAGGAAATAGAAACTTATCTACATACAAACAAGGAAAGAGAAACTTAAACTCTTCTCCCCCCTGGGGGGGGGAGGCAACTACGTACAACCAAGGAAATAGAAAGTTATAACAAGGAAATAGAAAGTTATACCTTAATCTACCACTACTGTGCTTGTGGCGTTCTTTGCTATTGCCACAGCTAGGGCTCCAGCTGCCCCATAATCCGTCCATGTGGTGCCTTGGGAGACGCTTTTGGAGAAACTTAAAAATCACTATTCTCCAATTCCCTCCCGCATAGCTAGATGTTACTTCTTCGAGTCCTCCACCACCTTGGAAACCGTGATCAGGGTGCTGGGAAGGTTGTTTGTGACCCACGGGTTGCCCAACATGACAACGAACCGCAGTTTACGTCGGTGCCCTTCCAATTGTTCCTGGCCCAGCATGGCATTTGTCACACTCCACCAGCCCTGTTCCACCCGGCCAGAAATGGCCTGGCCAAATGGCTGTTCAGTCAACAAAAGACTCATTGGGCTGTCTGAGGCCTGGGAATTGGCATGACAAGCTGTCTCAATACCTCCTGGCACAGCATACCACCCCTTGTCCCATTACCAAGCAGAGTGGAAAAGCTTATAGGCTGCTGGCTCCGGACTACCCTGGATCGGCTATACTCAAGCTATGTGGCAGAACAGATACCCATTGCAGGCAATGCCATGCAGGCGTTCAAGGTAGGGGAGTCAGTGTATGACCAAAACTACTGAGCCAGTCCCAGGTGGCTGCCAGGCCATTTCATTCAACTAATTGGACCCTACTCTTATAGGGTCCAACCCTGCGATGGGTGAGTGTGGCGCCATCACATTAACCAACTCAGATGTTGAGTCACTGACTCCAGCCAGTGCCCAGGGCAGGCCCAATCCTGCCCTGGAGAATTAGCACCACCAGAGGCCACTCCCACACAGCTTGAGATGCACACAACTCCCCCCACAGATGCGTTCTCATCGCAAAACTTACCAGCAGATCCGGTCCGTCCCACGGAGTTCGAGTGCCCAGCCAACATGGGTGCACACTCTCTGCCAGCTCCTCCTCCAGTGGCCGCCCCCCCCAAACTAAGACGATCTGGGCGGAGTTGACTCTGCCTGGCATATTTGGCTGACTATGCATGCGCTAACTGGGAAGAGAGGGATGTTGCACCCTCGAGGCTCCATTGCTGTAGCAATCCATCCCTCGCTCCGGATTGGTGGAGATGTGAGCAACCAGCTGGCGGGAGAATACAGCATTGCCATTGACCGAGTGCCTGACAGCTCCACTATAAAAGAGCTGTCAGCTGTCAAATGTTTGCTGTTTGCCGGTCTGGGGTTTGCCCTGCCTTGTTGCCTTGTTACGTTAATAAAAAGTTGTTGTTAGTTTGCAAACTGCCTCACCTCAGTTCCTGCCCGCTTTGTTCTCCCTACAGATCAAATATAGCTTGAAGGACATAATGCTTATAAGCAGTATCCTGAGTAACAGGAAGTGAGTTTCCTATAATCTTCTTAGCTGTCCTTACCCCTCTCTGTATGGACCTTCTATCTGAGGCTCTGCTACCACCAAACCAAACAGTGATGCAGTGATGCTGTTAGTTAAAACACTCTCAATTGTGTTTCTGTGAAAAGTGGCCAGGATAGAAGTAGAAACATGTTGTCTCCTCATCCGATGTAGGAAATGTAAACACTGGTTTGCATGCTTCACTAAAGATAACGCATGAAGAGACCAAGTCAGTTTGTTAGTTATCTGTGCCCCCAAATATTTAATGCCATTGACCACTTCCACAGCTGCATCCTTGATTCAAAATGGAGTATGACTATGCTGGCTCTTTCTGAAATCAACAATGATCTCCTTTGTTCTGTTAACATTCAAAACCATGTTATTTTTATAGCACCATTCTACCAAATGATGGATGGTTATACTTTCAAAATGCTATATTCCTGCTCAGAATAAAATTTGTACTATTAGAATTCTTGGAGTATACCTGACGATAAGAATTGAAATTGTTTTAACATGATTGCTGTGGTGGAGTACACTCTATATGGCAGCCATTTTGTCAATCAGTATGTTTTCATTAGCAGCTCTTTCATGTGAGTGCCTATAATTTACATTCCAAATTCCATGCAGTGTTATCAGTTCAAACTGTTTGGGACAGTTTTGCCAGTTTCAAAAATGTTGCCTTGTGTCTGAATTTCACATTGCAATCTGTACATGATCATTTAGAGGTGGTTGACATGGACCTGGGATTCCTTTTGTCCATCCAGTTGACTCTGAAATTCCAGCTCCAAAAGACCTCCCGCCACCAACATAATTTAATAATTTTGATGGGAATCTGACCAACTGTTGATCTGAACAACTCTTTTATTTTCATTTCTCTGAAAGTTTAGAATTATTTATAATTATTTTGCTCATGCCCTACAATAACCTAAACTATCATTTAAAAAAAAAACTTTCCTTCAAGCAATGAAATCTGATCTAGTTGAGAAGATTCCATTTTATGTCTTCAATGTTTTTAAAAACTATATCACATTGCTTGTTTTTTGGAACCAAGTGAATTGTTGTAGAAAATAGTTTGGATTTCCAGGAGGGAGGGAGGTAAGTAGGGGCTGTATTCCAGAGATTCAAGAGACAGTGAAGTTTAGATAGTTTGTTGGGAGAAAGAAGGTCAAGGTACCTCCTCCATAGAGGTTCTCAATAAGAATATATCTGTAATGATGGAAGAAATTGCTTTAATTTTACAAGATGTTTATCTGAACATGAGGCACAATAAAGGAAACTGCTTGGAAGCAACTCAGTGTCTTTCTTGATTTTCCTGACAGGAATCCATTTAATCATATTCTCAATATCTATTCTCTATAAATCCAGCTCACTAAGAAATCACAAACTCCATCAAAATAATCCAATTCCACTTTGAGAAAAAGGGGGCCCTCGAAGCTGCTTATAATTTTTTTGAAAAACCACATATGGATAAGTACCAATATATGTTTTGTATTATTATTAATGTATCCCCATTATTGAGAGCAGCTTATGTAAGAGTAACTTCCTTTTAAAATGCATTTAGAGCTTTTTTTTTAAGGAGAAAAAAGATAATCCAGGAGAAGGTACAGTGAATTTATTTTCAATGTAGCCTCTCCTTCCCTCCCTCCTGGAAATCCAGATTACATTCCACAACAATTCACTGGCTTCCAGAAAATAAGCAATGTCATATAGTTTTTCAAAATATTGAAAGTCTTCATCTATAATCCCATCCTGTTCTATATTAAATCTGGTGTTTTTTTTATCCATTATCCATTATCGTCATTAAAAGCCTCTGATTTTTAATGTATATTGTATGTATTCTTTCCAAAACCATATTTGTATTTTGATATGTATAAACTGTTGAGTACTGTGTTGTCACATTCAAAGAACTGAAAAATTTAGTGAGTTCTAATCTGTCCTTTAATACAATAATTATATCTTGGAAAATCTGAGTAAGAATGTACAGATATTGGGTATCCTGTAGAGAAAGTGAATAAATAAATATTTTTAATTATTTTTATAAAGCAGGAATTAGAAAATTTGTGTTCAATTGTTGACAATAAATTTAATAAAAACAGCTTATTCTACAAAATATGGTTAACATATAAAATTCATTATTGTGGACTGTTTAGATTATGAAGGATATGGTTTTAACAACTATTATTCCTGATGGGTAGGTATATTACTTCAACTTATGTGATGGAAAACAACTTCAAATAAGAGTTGCTACTTTGCTGTTCTTCTACAGATAATCCTCGACTTACAACTATTTATTCAGTGACTATTCAAAGTTAGCAACAGCAGGGGCGAAAATTACTTATGACCATTTTTCACACTTACAACTGTTGCAGCATCCCTATGGTCATGTGATCAAAATTCAAGCACTTGGCAACTGGCATATATTTATAACAATTGCATTGTTCGAAGGTCATGTGATCACCATTTGAAATCTTCCCAGATGGCTTGCAACAAACAAAGTCAATGACGGAATTTGGATTTGCTTAATGACTGCATGATTCACTTAACAATTGTGGCAAAGAGGTCACAAAATAAGATACTACTCATTTAATGCAACTCATTTAGCAATGAAAATTTTGGGCTCAATTGTAATTGTAACTGAGGACTACCTGTAGTGCCCCTCCAAGGTATCTTATTGGCCAGGATAATATACTAGGTTTTAGGTTGAGGTTTACTTTATAACAAAAGGAACATGGGCTCTCTGAATCCATGATGTGCCTGTGAATGTATGCACACTGACTGTTGGCTCTTTTGTTTGCATTTAATTAAAGTATTGTTAAATAATTCTGGCTTGTAAGCTGTTTTAGGTCAGGAATGAATATTTCTCTATATCTGAAAATTAACTTCTTACACTAGCATCCTTTATAAAAATGTAGATGATACATAAGATCTGCATCTTTGTTTTTGTTTCTGTAGAAGATTGACTGTTAACAGCAGAAGCTATGTTATTATTGCTTGCAAGAGTTCAAGATTCCTTTGTCTGTCTGCTTGCCATTCTATTGGGTAGTTTGCATAGAAAGAGCATGAACTGCTGATTTAGGGGTGGAAGTGGCAATTAGTGGAGCTGGGCTATAGTTTTGTGGGGTTTTTTTTGACAAGGCTGCTGAATTAAAATAGTGAATGACACAGAGAAGTGGGGGAAGGCATCAGAAGCTGCCTCAGCAGTACATAAGATGTTATTGAATAAATGCTCCTTTAATCTGGATTCTGTAGTCAAGTGTGAAGTAGCTCATCTGTAATTAATAACAGAATAAAAAGGAAAAATTCATAAAGTGAATACTATCTTCTAGACTATGAAGAGAGTGAGATTAAAGAGATGTTCAAAAATTGGAAAATATGCTGTTGGATGCCAATGTCACACATAAAGGTACTCAGTGATGACCTTTCCATATAACAATGTTTCAGAATGCTTTTTGTGAGGTAAATATGGACATAAAGGGAAGAAGAAGAACATAATCTTCACCTGTTACGTAACAATCTCCCAAGTTTACCATAGAGGTGTCTCAATGCATATGTAGTCCAACTTATCCTGCCCAAAGGCTACTTTCTGATGGTGTTTTATTGCGTACCAACTACATAGTTAGTTCTTGACTTAAAGACAAGGTAGACCATAATCTACTACTAGATAAAGTAGAAGAATATGGGTTAGACGGCATCACCACCAGATGGATTCGTAACTGGCTGACAAACCGCACTCGACATGCAGTCCCCAATGGAACTGCATCTACATGGAGGGAAGTGGAGTACCCCAAGGCTCTGTTTTAGGCCCAGTACTCTTCAACATCTTCATCAATGATTTGGATGAGGGAATAAATGGGGAATTCATCAAATTTGCAGAGGACACCAAGCTGGCCGGAATAGCCAACACTCCAGAAGATAGGCTTAAGATACAGAAGGTCTACACCTCCGTTCTGGATACCCTCAAAATATTTCAATGTCACACCTTATATACCCTTTCCCTATAAAAACTTGTAAAAACTAATAAAACTTTTTCTTGGAAAAAAAAAAAAGAAAGGTCAGCAGTTCGGTGGTTCAATTTCCTAGCGCCGCATAACTGAGTTATTTGCCCCAGATTCTGCCAACCTAGCAATTTGACAGCATGTAAAAATGCAAGTAGAAAAATAAGAACCACCTTTGCTGGGAAGGAAACAGTGTTCAGTGCGTCTTTGGCATTTAGTCATGCTGGCCACATGACTACAGAGATGTCTTCAGACTGTGCTAGCTCTTCGGCTTTGAAAGGGAAATGAGCACAGCCCTCTAGAATCGGGAATTACTAGCACATATGTTTGAGGAGAACATTTACCTTTATCTTTACCTTTAAGAGCCACAAATAAAGTAATAGAAAATCAAAACACTGTATTTAACTACAAGGGAGCACCACCTTGCCCAGAATGAAGTGTCTTTGTTTTTTTCCTAAGACTCGGGATGCCCTAGAAAGTCACCAAATTGTCTTTGCAGATAGAATTTGGACTAGAACTCATAAATCTCCTGGTTTCTAATCTAGTGTTTTTATCTGCTACATAAAGCTAGCTCTCCACATGATAGAGAAAAATATGCCTATATTAACACATTCTTACTGAATTTCAGAAAACCCTCCTACTTTAAAGATGAATTCTGAGGTGGGGGAAAATATTCTTTTCAATAGAGACTATGGGAGTACCTAATAATATGTAGTGATCCCATAATGGTTATATATTCAGGCCAATATTGCAAAAGCAGGACATTGTTGTGTACAATAATTAGAAATCTGTGATGATAGTTGCAAAATCCAAGCATACTGTAAATAATCTTTAGGTAAGTAATCTTTATGTAACATGCTTTTAAGCCATTAATTTAGAAAAAGTTTTTTAAAAATAATTTTGAATAGTTGGTGATACAAATATGGAATTAATTAAGATGAAATGTGTATCTTGTACTGTTTGTGTACTATTCCAGATTCTCACACAAATATTACCATGATAGCAATAGCATTTAGACATATATAATGCCTCCTTAAGCTTTATAGCTTTCATGAAGCGGTTTATAGTGTCAACATATTTTCCCCAATAATCTAATACCCCATTTTACTGACCTCGGAACAAGGGAAAGCTAAGTCAACTTTGAATCCATCAGGATCAAATTTCAGGCTGTGGGCAGAATCTGCCTGCAACACTGCATTCTAATAACTGTGCCACCAGTGGTCTTAGTCAAACTCTGGACTTTTCAGAAAATTTTGTATGATCTGTGTTATGTGATACCTCCGTTGGGAGACACCAGAGGGTACGCAGCAGAGTATGCAGTTAGAAGGATATTGCTAATGTACACACAATTAGTATACCAGACACTGTTTAAGTAAAATAAAATAGCTTTTACTTAGGTTGTAAAAAC
>JAPKID020004719.1:0-11520 GCA_026931265.2 Tropidonophis doriae | reverse complement strand
GGTATACTTGATTAAATTTTAAAATTGAAAGATTCCCATAAAACATCTATCAAGAGAACCGTGTTTTCTTTTATTGTTTTATATCGTTTGCTATCTATTCCCTGGTTAAGTGCATGCTATTATCATTCCTTTTTTTCATTGATTCTGTATCCAAAAAAGCATTCAAAATCTTTTATTACTTTCCTCAATTGTTGTTTGGAACTTTGTAGTTGCTTGCTTATACTACATTATCTGAAAAACATTTCAACTTTTATTCCTCTCTTTGAATTTTTACACTGATCATTTGTTTACTTTTCAAGATCTTGTTGGTCAAGATTTCCAGAACAAATATAAAAAGTAAAGGGGACGTTAGCCACTCTTTGTTCCTTTACTAACTGAAAAGCTTGCAGAGACAATTGTGCTGGCAATGATTTTCCTTGTGACTCTCTCAATAAACCGAAACTGGACTTGAAGAAGCAAGATATGAAGGGTATTAATGTTTGAACACTGGTATTGAAGAAGACTCCTGAAAATCTTAGGGTCATCAAAAGCCCAAACTCCAAACAAATGGATCATCAAACAAATCAAGCAGAATTCTCACTCAGGTCAACAACGTTCAAGCTCAAAATATCATACTTACTACCACATTATGCAAAGATGCGACTCTGTAGAGAAATCTGCAATACTAGGAAATGTACCAAGAAATAAAATAATGACTCACAGCAAGCTTGGTGGTCACAATTTCAGTAGTATTCGGTGCACTATGAATAACCTGATTGCCCAGGTTTGGGGGCAGTTCCTCCTCTGTCCATCCATCCATCCATCCATCCATCCATCCATCCATCCATCCATCCATCCATCCAAATGCCTACTTCAACTTTTCATGTCAAATATGAAAAAATGCTCCTCTTTTAAGCTAAATATTCTGCTGTTCTATAAATGTGAGGGCAAAAGATATAAAGAAGAATTTACAGATAGTTCTTGATTGCTATCCATTTGTTTAGCAGTTGTTCAATGTTAAAAGAGCTCTAAAAACAGTTACCATCTGTACTCTTATGACTGTTACAGCATCTACAGGGTCACATGATAAATATGTGAATGTTTGGCAACTGCCATGTATTTATGATGTTTGCCACATAATAGTCAGGTAAGTGTCATTTACAATCTTCTCAGTCAGTCTAGGACTATCAAGGACTATCTATTCTATCTGGACAAAGTTTCCACCTGTTAGTCAATGCTGAATGTGCTATTAAACAGCTTATATAACACAGCCATTCAGTGATTTTACTCTTTGCTTTTTAGAATAAGCTGAAGTCTCCAGAAACAACTCTACTTTACTGCTGGGCTGTTTCCATCCCTTTTTCTAAAACAGAATAGTTTTTCCTTCCTCTGATGAGTGATGAGGACATACCTAAAATGTAAACAACAAAGGTGCATCCCTATATTCCTAAGCAAACAAAACCTAAGTATAATGACTCTGGTTGTGCGTGTTTTCCCTTCCACTGCCTTTGTTCTTAATTCCATCTCTTACACTTGTCTCTTGCCTACAATTAAATTGCAAAACTCTGCCTGCTGATGACACCATTACTCCATTTGATGATACCATTACTCCATTTAATAGCAATCTCATAGAAATATGAAGGCTTGGAGAAATACAAATAATATTTATTAAAAGCCTTAAAGGAGGAATTTGAGATTTAAGACCTTCTTTAGTGCAGTCTTCTCCGATATGTTCACAAGACGCTATAATTTCCAGGAGTCATTTTATATCCCTTTATTCTTGATTGCAGAAGGTATGGGACCTAATAACCTAATAATAGAGTTATTGTACTGTAATTGTTTGATTTCAGAGCACAAAAATATTATTTGTATGCCTTATTTGAATCCTAGATGAATTCAGATCAAACCCTGAGATTTCCTCTTATTCTCTTAGTGAAATTCTGGAACACATATCTGGAAAACAGCTAGTGCATTGTACAGCTTGTACAAAATTATTTTTAAAAAAATCTGGACCCTTTCCTTATTACTTTCCAACTATTAATTAATTTCTCTCATGCAAGATATTTCTGTATTTATGTTTTGACCACCTTAGAATTACATTCTATCGTCTTTTAGTTTCATTTATTTTTTGCCTGCTTCTGTGTTATTGTGAACTATTTCCCCTTCCTTCATTTCCTCGCCTCCCCCCCCCCTTTGGTTTTGTTTATATGGAGAGCAATTGCCAAAAATTGCCACCTTGTGCAATGGACATTAACTAAATCTAGCTATGAACAAATGCTTCCTGCTAAGAAAAATTGCTCAGCCTTTTGTCTGTCAAGTACTGTAAGGTCTTGTGAATCCAAATAGCAAGCATTGTAATGCATTGGATCTCATGAGACTCTAAACAAAAAAATAGTCTGCTAAGCATTTGTAAATAATTGTGTGACAATCCACATCTAGGGTTTATACACCTATTAAAATGCTGCAGAAATAAATAAAAGTGTGAATTGCAAGGGAAATAGATATTTAAGAGGAATTTGATAACAGAATTCCTAACATGGAGGCATCCTTTGTAAATGTTTATTCTTCTTTTCTGCCAAGAATGCCCACACTCTTGACTTTGACTTTGCAATGAATATTTCTTCACATTAGGACCCCAAATAAATAAACAGAACTGAGAATACGCCCCTGTGACACACAAACACATGTTGGTTTCAGAAACTCTGGCCTCACATTTAGCATAAAAATAACCTTTTGATTTCTGCCAGAAGGAAATTCAGAAGATGGTTCCAATTGCCAAGAGAAAGAAAGGGAAAGGAAAACTGTTTAAAGCAGATGTTGAAACCCTAATCCAAACCCGTCAGCTGATCAAACTGTCTTGTGCAAATATACAACAAACTCTAGCAATTAACCAGAATAGCATCACACCAGAAACTAGGAGAAAGAATTCCTGGGAATCCATCTTAGTAAAGATCTCACTTGGAAAAATAATACGATCCAGGTGGTCAGGAAGGCTCAAGAGAGACTCCATTTCCTCAGGATCTTGTGGAAAAACAAGGTGGAACAACAACTGATAACCTCCTTCTACTGATCTACAATAGAAGGAATCATCACATATTGCGTTGCGGTATGGTATGCTGGTTTGACATCCGTGGATAAAAACACACTACAAAAGATGATGAGTACAGCACAAAATATCATGGGCTGTCACCTGACCTCACTAGATGAAATGACTAGAATTCAATGTTTTACCAAATCCTGAGGGAAGAGTCACACCCTAGTCAGCACTTCTTTACTCTTCTACCATCAGGCAGGAGATACAGAAGTATAGCCAGATAAATGAACAGGCTGAATAATAGCTTCTATCCATGGGTTGTCAGACTTCTGAATACAACAACATAACTATTTAGTATGATAGAGTTGCAGGACCAGCACAACTTGTACTATGTCTACACGAGTGCAATATAATATAATGTTACGTTATGCACATACATATATATAGTATTGTTATTTTCTGTCAGTATGATATATTGGGTATGGTTTTTTCTTTCTTTCACTTAGGAGTATTGCAATGTATTTTGTGTTTGGGGGGCTGCACTACACGAGGCTCATCCAATCTAATTGCACACATTTTGTGCATTGACAATAAAGGTTTGAATTGAATTGAGAAAGAATCAAGAATATGACTCTGAAGTGCCATGGATCTGATGATACTATTTTAGCACAAACAAAAATAAATAACATGATAGTTTGCAAAGGAACAGAAACAAATGGTTACTACCTCCAACCCCTTCCCAAGATGAATATTAGTCAATCAAATTTCTGATTACCAAGTCTTATCAGGTATTGAAAAAGCCTGCTTGGAGCATGCTAGCAGAGTGTTTATATATGTTGATAAAAGTGTTGACCCATTAATAGCAGATTCTAATACTATCTAGAAGAAAAAAGGGATTTGCAAATTGCAGCTCATTCACAGAACATGTGCTTTTCATGAAGAATATAAGGGCCAATTCCTAGCATGTCCAGTTTGTCAAGATTTGACATTTAAACAACCGTTGTTAGTCAATGTGGAATAGTAATACCCATTCCAAAGCATATGAATTCATGCAGTCTCTAAAAGCCTCAGAAATAGTTCTCCAAATTCCTCCAAAGTCTTAGATGAACTGTAATTTATTAAGTACGCATGGAACAGTCAAATTAACAATGCTGAACTAATTAATTTACATTATTTTCAAATATACATTTAACTAAATCAATTTTAATTTTTGTCCCAACCATTTTCTTCTTTGTAGAGTTTTTGAAGAACTTCCATATCCAGGAAAAATTTGCATAGTTTTGCTGTGGAAAATATAATGGTACTGTAGATGAACAGATGGACTTTATATAGAAAAGATTTATAAATCACTACTTGCAATTTATGACCTAAAATGTATTATTACATAAAATAGTGTCTGATTTCTTTAAATGTTTCCATCCCAATTTAAGGACATTGTAAATCACAGATTCAGAGTCTTTATAGACATGGAACTGGTTACACACTTCTTTACAGTAAAAATAAATAAATCTTTCCCTCCTCCAAATATACTACATGATGTTGGATTAAACCAATGCCTTGAAGGGTGGAGCAAAATAAACGGTGCATAATACGTTTATGTGAAGCTTTGCTTTGGAGATTTCAGTTATTTATTTTATTTATTTATTTACTTATATTTATAGACCGCCCCCTCTCCCCCAAGGGACTCGGGGCGGTGCACAGGCAGAATAAAAACAATACAAAAATACAACAGATAGTATAAAAATATATTAAATAACTACAATCAAATCAAATTGGACAGTAGTAGCTGTCTTTTATGATATTATTGGTCCAAACATAGATTTGTAGGAAAGGAAAATTGTCTTTCCCTGAGGAGACAGCACACATAAACTGATAGAATCCGTTGCTCTATATTTACTTTGGTTTTCATAGTAGAGAGTCACCAGTTACTGTGACTCTTTTCTTTGCTGTTTGCAGGCTGCAGCCATGCCCTTTGATGTCTGGGACCCACTTTCTTTTCCCTGCATTCTGTAGAATCTGTGTTCTTTCCATTAGAACACAGTTTATTCCTTTGTCTTTGTAATGGAACAATTCTGTCATTGTCTATTGTAGCTTGCCATTTTTTGTAGGCCTGGTAAGTGTTAATCTTTTTTGCCTAGGGACTTTCCAATCCCCTTTCCCCAAAGGATTGTCACAGTTTAGTATTTGCAGCTAATACGTATATTCCGATTTATTTTAAGACAGAAACAAAAGGTAAATGGCCACAATTGTTAAGGTCATGACTGCAGATTATGGCTCCTTTATCTTCACTTTTGTTACTTAAGTTATCAATAAGAGGCTTAGTGGGAAAATTGTTTCCCTTAAATTTGCCACTGAACATCACTGACAATCCTGTCCATTGTTGTGCATTCAATGGTTTCCTTATTTTCCTCTTATACTGTAGTATCTGCTTATTCAACTGATTAGTCAGTCTTCACCTATAATATGGTGAGCATTGAAATGGTCCAGCCCATTGCTTATTATTTGAGCATTAGTTATACCAGCTGCTTGAAGTTATGGTTTAACAACATCTGGAAACTTATTAGCAGTTGTGGCATATTTTTATTGAAAGTTATTTGCAATAGTTTATGACTACAGTATATGAATACAGCTTATTTTTCTTAAACTGTATATTGATTGGTTCCAAACGAAGAATCATCAGAGACACCATTGAGTACAAAAGGACATACATTTACTTCAATGGTGGATTGCTAACCAGTTACTACCAGTTCACTTGTGCTTGTGTGAATGTTTGTGCAGGCGTGTAATGCTTCTGTGCATGCACAGAAGTGTTCGGGCAGGTGGGCAGAGCCTCCTTCCGCCACCACTACTGGTTTAGCTGAACTGGGCCAAACCAGGAGCAACCCATCTCTGATTTACTTACATAAGCTTCTGAAGTCTCTGAAGACTTCTATGGAGCTATACGCATTATAGTCAGTGTTAATATTTATGTTCACTCATTAATGGAGCTTGTCATGCATAAAGCTGGTAAGAGAGGAAACAGCTATTTTGATGCTTGCGAGAATAGCTATATCAGTCTATTCTAGCAGCTTCCCATGGCCTTTAAGAGAATGGCTAAATAACCATAGATTAAGAAAGGCAGGATGAATAAGTCTAACCTGAAGTACAGAACTATTTTTAGACTTTAATTGGTCTATTATGTAATAAGTACAACTTCTGTGCTTATATTGCTTCATTATGTCTGTATTAATGAAATTAATCTGCCTCTGTCATGACTATGGACCTTCTTCCAAGGAGCACATTTCTGAATATAGGTGTAAGAGACTGAAGAGTAAATATCTGCATGGCCTAAAATATGATAGAGTTTAAATTTAGTAATATCTGCAGACTTGTGTCATGATGTAAGCTCTGTCTCTTTGGCTGTACAAGCCATATTACAATGCGTGCAAAAAAAGGATGGGTGCGTACCTATATCATTCTGATCTTCTACCACACCAAAGGTTGCATCTGAAGTCAAACTGGAAGTTCTATATGATCCTCTATGCTGTTGCATAGGCTATACAACTCCTTTATACATAGAACTTTATAGTGTGTTCAAGTGATATGTAAAAGGATCATCTATGTTTTCATGACTTTTTATGTGTTTATCATGTTGAAGCTTGTTAACATATACTGAATTAAAAAATAAAATATTTCTGAATTTCAGGTATATATTCTGAATACATATACTGTATTTTGTGATGGCACTAGTTGTAGGAACTTCATCTGTTGATATAGCTAATATAATTAATAAGCTATTACAATTATAGTAATTCAGAACAAATCTGAATCTATTCTCTTTTAAAAAAATGTTATTTAATTTTATGCTTTCTGTATTTAATTAAATTCACTTGTTGCTGTTTAATTTCTCTTACTTTTGACAGCATGCAAAAATATTAGTGTAATGATAGAAACCTTGGGGATGCCTACCTTGGGCTGCCCCACTGCTGAAATTCCATGGTCTGCTTCCTTTCCTTGAGGTCCCCACAACCATCTCCATCCCTCACAGTGAAGACGGGAGCTGCTTTGCCTCGTTTGAAACCCAACTTGGAAGGCAAAGCTCCTGGTCCCCATCCCTCTGCATTACCCTTTTAACACTTAACCCTTCATTGTCTGTTCTCTGTCTCACTGATCTTGTTCATCCCTCTTCTTTTTAAAACTTTTTTCACAATGAAATATAAAAACTGCAAAGCACAAATAGTGCTCATTTTCCTGTTTTGAGTTAAAGAGGCCATGCAGAAAGAAAGAAGACTGGGGAAATGCTGCTTTGCCAAGGTCAGTTTGCAAATGGCTGCTCCATGAAGCCCAGCAAGAATGGCCTACAGTATAATACTGATTTCTGCAGATCTCTGGAAGGTAAACAAGGGATTGTGATGGGTGGAACAGGCGGGCAAAGCAGACCCAGTCTCCCAAGGACATGGCAGGACAAGGCGGGGTGGGGTGGGGGATAGGTGGAAGTGCTTCAGCATTTCTGCAAAGTTATGAAGCCAGCCTGGTAATTTAGAAGTGCGAATGACAGATAACTTTTGTAAAATTCTTATCTTTGAATCATGGTCATACCTAGCTTTTGGGTAGTCTGTTGTAACTCTGAACTGCCACTAAATGATCTGTTGTACTTTGAGGATTACCTATATTGTGCTACTTTTCTAATTCTGAGTGACATTCTTTCTATTTTTTAAGTGCATGTAAATGTTTGAACATATTTTTCCTCAGTGTCTTTAATATCTTCCATACTGTCTATGTACATATCATAAGAAAACAAAACCATGCATAAAACACTACTCATAAATAGTTTTAATTTATAATAGTGAAATTAACACACTAATCTTAAAATAGTTTTAATTTAATTTATATTGGTGAAATTATCTTGAAACCCAGTACGTGAGCTGAAAACAGAGGTTGTATTGCTTAAAGCCATTAGCAAAGCATTTATATTTATCTGTTTAGTTCAGTCTCTTCTGATTTATGAGAAAATTGCAGGAAACCTGGAAAATAGAGGCCTCTGCCTTAAGAAATGTGCTTTAATTTAGTCAGTTGCTTCATGAATTGTATTATAATGTTTGCAGCCATGTTTGTAGGGATTAATGACTAATGAGAAGGATTAATAGCCCTGGGTAAATATGAAAACTGTTAATCCAACTAGTAATGATTTCACTGAGAAATGTAGTGAAATGAAATTATTATTGGTCTTATGACAAGGACTTCATTTTAAATTGCTCTCCTGTTTTGCTTTTGGACATATCATATGGACATTGTTGCTGTCGTTAGGCATTTGTGTAATAACATAGATTTGCAATTTACAGTTTTAACATTTTGAATATTTAAATCTTTATTTTTATTATTTGCAGACACATGGATTTTTATCCGTCCCAACACTCGTCTTTAGGCTAGGCATCTCCTCCTTTGCCTGAGTGTAGTTCAACATCTCATAGAGCTTATCCTTTAGATTGTAATAACAGTTGGCAGCTCTTGTTAGTAATGGAGAAAAATTATCATGGTCATATGGATCTGTAACCAATATCAAACAAGATAGGCATTATCTTCAATTTATTGTAGCCTATAAGACTGAAGAAGCTGTTTTTCTCTACTTTTTAACAGAACATCTTAGGAGTAAACTATTTCCATTCCTACTCGACATCTGCCCAAAAGTCCTAAAGTGCTATTTTGGAGAGAAGTGAGGATGGTGGTGAGATGTGTAACAGTGCTTATCTGTAATGGTAGGCTGGATTCACCTTGGAAGATGGGTGAATGGGAGACACACTGCCTAACAATCAGATAAGAGGGGAGGAACGTTCAGCTATACAATGGGCAACGAAAGAAACTCAAAATGGATCCAACTTAATCAGATTGTAAAAAGAGGCAGCAGGAGATCCGTACTTTCAGACTTTCAAGATTCTGTTAATGTGGCCCTACAATAAATCAAATTAAGTCATCTGGTTGTGAATTTTAGATGGTCTACCTGGAAGGGCTGATATTATCATCCAGAGCCTTCCTGGCCTCACAGCATGTTAAAAAAGACATTCGTCTTCCTTGTCACAGAAAACAAATAGCATTGGAAAAACAATGTTTTTTGTCTTTTGAGGAATTTTCCCATTCTTATCTCTAATTTTTAAATACACATGGACATGCATGCACAAAAATTTAACTTTCCTTCTTATATATGAGAGTTATATTATTTTATTAGGTAATCTGTTAGATTTAGATAAAAATTATTTTGATAAAAATCTCAAGGGGGCATACCTAGCAGTCATCCTATTTCAGTGATGGTGAACCTTTTTGGCACTGAGTGCTCAAACTGGAACATGCACGTGCATGTCAGAGTCCCAGAAATTTGAAGACCAGCTGGCCAGTGCACATGTGCATCAGCCAGCTGGTCTTTATCTGTGCCTTAGTGCTTAAGGTACCTTAGTGCTTAAGGTATTGGGCTAGAAAGCAAGAAACTGTGACTTCAAGTCCCGCCTTAGCCAGCTGGGTGTCCTTGGGTCAGTTATTCTTGCCCAACTCATCTCACAGGGGAAAATAGGAGGAGGAAGGTGTGTTGGATATGTTTTGGTTATTTGTAAAAATCATAAAAGTGGGTTATTAAATAAATAAAATTATATTATAAAATTATATTAAATAATATAAAATTATATTAAATAAATAAAATAAATATCAAAATCAAAGGATTAATTTCAAGTGAGAAAGTTTTAGAAGCATTTCCTTGATGTTTGCATACCTGGAAGCATTCATTGTCTTGAAAGTAACTATCTGTATATATGAATTATATTTTTTTCAGAGAACTGAACTATTTTCCCTTTGGGACTGAAAACTA
This sequence comes from Tropidonophis doriae, assembly GCA_026931265.2. Classification (NCBI taxonomy): domain Eukaryota; kingdom Metazoa; phylum Chordata; class Lepidosauria; order Squamata; family Natricidae; genus Tropidonophis; species Tropidonophis doriae. Next base: position 1,675 of record JAPKID020004719.1, on the reverse strand, counting down.
ATCTCTCACAAGAATTTTTGCTTCTTAATAATTGCTAAAATATTGAATTATCTTGTGAGCAGAAAGGAAGAGTTATTTGCTCAACAGCAGTGCATTTAATAATATCAGGACTCAGAATATAATCTAACAGATTTCTGATGTCCTGTAATTCAATGCATTCAATTTTATAACTTCTGAGCCAAGGGCTATTCGTAACCCATCCATTACTACTCACGGCCATGCTTGTTTTCATTATGCACATAGCTCCAGATGCAATCAGCAAGAAAAAACCCACCTCTCATATAGATACACAGAAGAAGACAAAAATAATGTGTTTTGATTTTATAGGATTTTAGAGGAAGACAAGGTAGCCAGACAAACAAAAATGTTCCCTTATCTTAGAAGAAGCTGCTACACTTGAGTGATAAATAGAACCAGTATCTTCTTCTAGTATCACTGAAAGCAGTGAAACTGAATACATAACACCATTTTTCAATGCTAACGAACTACTGAAAAATCAGGCTTCAAATGCATTCCTGGCTATCTTATATTTGTCCTTATCTAACCCAACAACCTTTAGACCATTAAGTACAGTCTATTTCCTTCCTTTTATTTTTTTTAACAGAAGTAATTCTTCATCCCAGAAGTACATTTTAAATATAGTTTGAGAGATATAACACATTCAAGTCTATAGAAACTGAATATTAACCTAGGATAAAAGAAGCAATTTAGACAGTGAAGGTTAATTCGCATGCCTACCCGTCATTTGTTCATTCAATATTTAATGATAATAATCATTAAACATTTAATGAAATTGTCTGTATGAAATAAGAAGTAAGTGAACATTCTGTACTATGGTGGCCTTTTGACAATCCTGATTGTTCTGTTTTCAAGAATGAAAACCAATCCGTATTTAGTTAGAAAAAAGAAACCCCATGGAGTTTAATAGGAATGATTTTCAAGTTTACTATATAGCTGGATAACTATACTATATCTTCACTTCTGTGGCTGATTGTTGAACATTTGCAATCTCGAATTGATTGAGATGCAGACCAATTTGTCCATTAGGTATACTATTAATGATAGTATAGCTTTATCATGGTAGTTTCTTCATGGTAGTTGCTGAAGGAAGAAGAAGGAACACAAGTCAAATCAACCATTGGATGATTTTCTTTTAGAAATCGCCAAACATAAAAAAAAACATTCTTCACAAGAAATCCCAAAAAGAAAAGGACGCTTTTTCCATACAAAACAATAACAGTAGTCTTTGAAAGAAATTAATGTAGGGTTGAAATCGAATCTAGACTTTTCTATTATCAATCTCACAGATGCAGAAAAATCCATATTTGAGATTAGCCCTTAGCACGGCACAGATTAACTAAAGTTGCAAGTGCTGCAGTTTACTAAACTTCACCTGTCATGATATATTTGTTTGGTTATTGCATCCATTGAGACAGAAATGCCATCATGTTTTTATATATCAGACAACAGAAATACCTACCCTACATAATACCAGGCAACAATGGCAAAGAAGTTAGGACCATTTTGGAAAACAGTAATATTAACATATTCTAGAAAACATCCAATTAAATAAATTAAATTAATTCCACAATATGCTTAGTAGAAAAGAACTTACTACTACTAGTTCTTCTTCTTCTTCTTCTTCTTCTTCTTCTTCTTCTTCTTCTTCTTCTTC
>JAPKID020004718.1:0-11521 GCA_026931265.2 Tropidonophis doriae | reverse complement strand
TGAGTAGGGGCCTGAATTAATTGGGTCAGGTCCATGGCCGTCATGGAAGCCATGAACTCCCGAGCCACCTCAGAAGATATACTTTTACTAAGGAAGGTGACGGTTCTAGTGAAGAACCCTGAGGCATTTTGACTAAACAGGTATATAGCTTGCAGAAAACATTCTCAGAGAGTGTATGCCATAACAACACTAGCTAAAACAACTCAATTTGATTTTGATGATGTCTTCCATATAGTTCATTTTACCATATACCTAGCTCCGTTAATGTCTAGGCTGCCTAGCTGATATCTCTTCTATTTTTCATCCATTGGGGTATTTTGGTAAGTAGGAAAACAATTTTGATTGAGAAAAGTGAATTATAATTCCAAAACATATTTACTGGGAAATCCCATAAAGCAGGATATCTCAAAAATTGTGGTATCAGTTAATTTTTGTGAAAACTGACCTATATAAATATTGATGGCAGCATCCAGTCAAGCAGGCTATTTTTTATCAATGGCTTCCCAAAGTGATGAACTTGGCACTATTCCCTCTTCCTGGCTCTCAAAAACCTCCACCCACACTAGAGTCCCTCTTCCCTGTCAGCCCCATAAATGCATAGCCACTAGTTCCTATATTACTATGCAGTGTCTACCCACCTGCCTTTCCTCACTTAAGGACACTGAGAAATTTAAGGAGACTTCTCCTTAAATTTGTTCATCCCATTCACCTAGATGCAGCAGAAAGTTTTGCAAATAGCATTTGTTGCAATTTCTTTACCTTCAAGAAATGTGCAAAAATATCTCATATGTCACTAAAAGCAAAACTAGGGCAGACATGTTTTTATGCCAGCCTTTTAATCTTCCAGTTTCCTTTCCTAATAAAGAGTTCTTAGATGTGTGGAACATATATGGTACACAATTTGGTAAACTTTCAGTTGGCCTGATAAACTGACTGCTTTTATATGGATTTCAAAGTAAATATGTTGATTAGAGTCTGCTTAATTTATTTACCTCATATGGATTAGCAGTGGCAGTGTCCCCAATTTCTCTGTAATTAAAGAAAAATGTTGCAATTATGGTGACTTATAGTTTCAAAAGGCAATAAAATTAAATAAAAACAAGCTACAAAGTTGAAATATAATCCATGGATTCCAAAGCCAATTTAAAAGAACGGTAGAATGACATGGAAGAGCGACTATTAAAATATTCCATGGCTCTTGATGGGATTTCCACAAACAGAGTTGATCTGAAATCTGGGGGGTACTCTTGAATTCACAGCTGTTGCTTGAGGAGCACGTGACAACTTTATCTAAGAGGGACTTCTTTGTACCATTTATGGCCTTTTCATGGGTTGGCATTGCTTACTGTATGCATGGCTTGATCACTTCCCATTTGGATTATTACAGCATGCACTTCATAAGGCTGCTTTAGATAGTCCAGAATGCAGTACCGGTAGTTCAGGGAAATTGATTTGGCCCTGTGAACTTCTGTACTGACTGAGGACTGCACTAGTTGCCACTTTGTTTCCTGGTTCAATTCAAAGGGCTGTTGGTATTTTTAAAGCCCTTCATTTCAGGACCTTGGCATCTATGGAACTGTCTTGTCCTAGAGATCTCTGCCCATCAGTTATGATCTCTAAGAGTGGGCCCTGTCCTGGCCCTCAGAGAATGTCATGCACAAGCATCCCACAGAAGGGTCTTTTCATATTGCTTCCTTTTCTGAAAATATCTGACAAGGTCTAACTTGGTTAGCCTTTCAGAAAGCATTTAAGACTTGGGATGTATTTTTGTTTCCTTTCTAGAAAGTGAATGTTTATATTGATTGTGATTGCATCCCTGTATCTAAATCAGTATTTCTCAAACTAAGAAATTAGGCAAGTCCAGTCCATATATCTTCATGTTGCTAAGGCTGAGAAATATTGGCCTAAATGTTTGAAATTGTTGGTGTTTCCAGTTCTTAATTTATACAATACGAGAATCACATAACTAGCATATAAATCTAGCTAAGCAAACAAGCAATCAAATAAGATGAAGTCACCATCTAAAATGCTTTGGAGAGCCCTGAAAATATTCTAGATCAGTTGTGCCACCTTGACTGTTGCCTGACTTCAAAGCTGGATGAGAAAAAATAAGATCTGAAAATACTCCATCCCTTCCTGAAAGAAAGCAGCAGGATAAGGAAGACTGCCAAAGATTCTTGCAATGTTCCCTTCTCTTGTATATATTTGCCTGAAGTGAAGTTTCTTCTCTGATGCCCTTCAGGAGGCTCTCAAGAAAAGATTTTCTCAGTGATCACAACATAATTGGGGTTAAGCCTTCTAAGCAAGAATTACCTGGCATTTCCTACAGGGTTGTTTTAGTAACCTAACTCTCATTTTTTTTGCGAATTTGAAAAGTGAATTATTAGCAATGGATATATTTAGTACAGTGCATACTTGGTTTAAAGTCTCTATTGGATTTTTCTTCAAAGGTGCAATTGTTTTAATTATATTTTTTGCTGTTGTATTTTGTCCATTTATTTTTATGAGTCCTCCTGAAAGCTATAGATATAAATACCTCGAAAAAAATAAAAATAACAGCCATTGTCAAATTGTATCATTCCTATCTAATACTAGTGTGCTCAACTGCCATTGTTTGCCTTTCTTGCTACATATAATTTCCACCTAAATATAGACTTAACTTTCATTCTAGTCTAAAAAATAACTTTTCTCAAGTAATTGTATATTTGACAATAGTCAAAAGCAAGAATCTGAATAAGTTTAGATAAAGGGATTTGTGATATTTTACTTAATTTTTAAATAAGTTTAGAAACTAAAACTATTATCTTAATTCAAAGGGTGTGGGGGGGAGACAAGGTGCTCTTTTGAGCTCCCCACTCTCACTTTTTCTCTCCAATTCAATTTACATCTCCTTTCCTATGGATCAGAGTGCCTTTGCTATTTCCTCTTCTGGTTCTCAGCCTTTTTGTGCTTGCTCTCCTGGTGCCCTGCAGTTCATTCTGCTTCTTTTATCATTTCTCTACACCAAACTGTTCTAGCTGTGCAGACATATTTCTCCATTCTTTACAGAGGAAATAGGAAAAAGATAATGAAGACTGATAGAAAGGGATGTTTAGCACCATTAAGTTCCTTGTAAATTCCTTTTAGATTCGTATATATTAATAGAATTGGTATCCTGTGGTCTTCTAGATAACTCACATGACAAACCCCACTTTGCTGGCCAGACATTTTAAGAATTAGAATTCAGTTCTATCTGGGAGACCACAGATTAAGCACTCCCTTCCAAATGCACATATATTAAACAGCTTCCATGCAAAATGGCATGATACTTTTTGGCGTGTGGTGGTAGAAGATACATACTGAGCTTTAATCTGTTTCACAGAGAAGATCCTAAGGAAGAAGTGTCCATTTTGGAAAGGCTGAGAGGTGTATGGCACAATAAAATATTCTCCCTGTGGCAGGTGGAAGCGACTTGATGCTTCACGCAAGCAGACCTCTGGGTCAAAATGAACTACAGGTTTATTTGTTGAGAAGAACTCTCTGCTTAGATGAACATTAGCTTGATTTTTTAACTAAAGAGAACAATAAGAGTGAAAACATTAATTGCGCACAAGAATCAAAATAGAGAGCAGGACAAATATTCCTTTCAAGCAGATACATAAGTAATCATGCTAGGACCTCATTATATAACTTGTCCTACTTACATATACTGGCACACCAGGCACACCTTTAGCTTCATCTTCTATATGTACATTTCTGGAATTCTGGCATAATTGACTAAGTTGAATATGACTGTAGGTCATATTCAACGTACTTCTCCCATTCCTGCAGTTAGAACTGCATTGGGCATTTAAATTAGAGTTAACATTCAATGCTAGTTTATGCATTACACTTTTTTGCCATAATCATAATACAGAATATGGCTACCATTATTTTGTGGCATATTTCAATATACAGACCTAGTGCATATATATATGGTATAAAGCAAAGTTTTGACTTTTGCTTCTAGAGCATATCAGTTTCTTTTTTTCATCTCCTCCACTTAATCAAAAATAAATATGCTTAAGAGAGAAAGCTTAGGGAAATAGTTGCCTGCATAACTTTATATTGTACTTTCTGTACTATTGGATACGCTCTGAACAGCCTTACAAACCATATTTCATATTTTCCCAAGAAATATAAATTGTCCTCATATATTACTCCATCAATTGTCAGTCTAGAAGCATCAACATTTAAGAAGATGATTAAAATATTCAGTTCTGGCAACGAGTAGCCATTTTTCATGATTCAGATTTCCAAAAGTGGTGTTACCTCTTTGGGCATCTACAAGACATAAAAGTAATCAGTTGAAAGATAATAGTATTGGCCCTATCACAAATAGCCAAACAATAAAATACAAGTCACCCTACATACTACAGCGTTTTCTAATCTGCTGTTCTTCAGATGTGTTGTATTTCAATTTCTATAATCTCCCAAATCATAACCATGGACTATTAGAACTGAAAATCAATACATCTGGAGAACAATTTGGAGTATCTGAGAAGCTGAATATTGTACCTCCTTGTCTCCCAATTTTTTTAAAATTCTATCTTGAATGACAGGAGTGAGACACACTCCTGTGGAAGTGAAATTGAGCAAGAATGTCCAGGTCTACACATCAGCAATCTAGACCCATGATGGCGAATCTATGGCATGCATGCAAGAGATGGCACACAGAGGCCTCTCTGCGGGCTCACACATCATTGCCAGCTGCTCTTTTTTTCCAGTATGCACATGCACGTTGGCAAGCTGGTCTTCACAGGCACTAGAAAATGGCCTGAAAACAGCAAAAACACAGGTTATTTTTCACACTGTTTTCCAGGCCTTTTTTGTGCCATTTTCAGGCCATTTTTGATGCCATTTTTAAACTGTTTTCCGGGCCATTTTCAGGCCATTTCGTAGGTCATTTTCAAAATGACCCAAAAAACAGGCATGTGCACTCTGGCTAGCTGGTCTTCAGGTTTCCAGTGCTCTAGCGCATGCACAAACATTCCAGTTTGGGCACTCTGTGGCAAAAAGTTTTGCCATCATTGGTCTATGCCTAGCACCATTGCTCTCCCAAGCCACCCTACTCTGCATGTTGTCCAGAATCTTGTACTGTATTGCTCTTTGGGCAAAAGTATCCATATCCTAGCAAGTAAAATAACAAGAACCTGATAAATGCAATAGCCAATCTTGAGCCAATCTTCCCCCTTCATCTTCTGTCGTCTGCGATTTTTCTGCATCAAACCTACTATCATCGTGCAACAAGGCTCACATGCACTTGCTTCCTGATCATCATCTGGCTCCTCCAATTTGATTTTAAACTGTGGATTCGTCCAATATGTTACTACAGAGACAAAAATATAAATACAGATAAAATTGTCAGATTTGGGAAACGAAAAGAAAGAATTTCTCTTTGGCTAAGAACTGCAGGAACTGCTTTTAGGTGTTAACCTAATTGTGATTTCCATCTTAGCCTTACCATTATATTTATACAGTTAATGTTTCTTTCTCCAACCTCTGCCACATCCTGTGCTATATATTTATTGCAATAAGCAAAACCTAATTGAACTACTGAGAGATATTTCCTAAGGGAGCAATAATCAGCTGAGAATAGCTATAGTTATTAACCTCAGCCAGTTATTTATCCACAAAAGACTATTATTGGCATACTCTGTAGAGCCCAATGCTCAGATGTGGCTGGAATATTTATAGAATATATATTCTGGATGAAATATTGGATGAAATATAGAGAACTAGATTTGTAAATAAAGATTCTGCTTAAATATCTGTCTGCCCCAAGACATGCCTGAAATCTCACAAGATTCTATAGAGTCTTTATAAAATTCATTTGTAAAGCATCAAGAGTTTTTATTTTATTTATTAAATTTCTATGCCACCCATTTCACTAAGGCAAAAAGTTGGCAGTATTGATTGAACTTCAGAAAGACATCTCTGCATATGGCCTTTCCTCAAGTACCCACAGCCACATCCCAGTGAAAATGAAATGCCTGGACACCCATGGCCGCTGATGCCTTCTTTGCTGGATTCAATCAAAAAAGAAATCATCTAGGACTCGGCTGGATGGTAGAAGGTTGAAGGGTAAGGCAAAACATCTGATCTCCCAATTTGTTGCCCAGAAGCTAGGCCCAGTGATGGGTAAATGGCAGCATTGAGAAAGTTACTTTGGGCTTTAGCAAAGCCTCTGCCTTGCAGTTGTATCTAAGTGACTATATACAACCATGGCTTAATACATTAATCCAGTTATCTGGGTTTGCACAACACAATGGATCATAATCATACCAGCTGGTTCACATAACAAACCATAAATTAGATAACTCCATGTAAGCCCAATATATTATGCAAACACAATGTATCCAAAACCTTTATTATCTGTAGATGGAAACGTCATTATTAAAATTATAGACATTTTTTCTATCGTTGACTTCTTCTTTCCAAGTACTATATTTTCATACATTTAATAGTTTACAAACTAGGAAATATTCAAATATCTGAGGTTGAAAGATTTGATCATTATACCATGATGAAAGCCATAAAGCTTTCTAAAACTATTTATTTATAGTAGCAGACTTAACCAAGGATTGGCTCTTTACAATTGACATCATATTTTTATAATCCATTTTGAAATCATTTAAAATGTTTAATTAACACACCCTGTTGCTATTCATTTTAATTATATAGTTGAGCTAGAGTCCCAAACAGCAAATGGTTTATAAATTAATTTAGCATTAGATAAATAAAAATGAAACAGTTTTGCTAGACGGATGAAATATGCAGCTAGGATGTTACATGTTATGGATTGGTAATTTTTGACTGCAATTATAATTCTATCAAAAACTGAATGGGGCATAGAAATAAAACCTAAACACTTTGCTAGATGAGAACAAATAGGGAAAGCAATAAAAATAGCACACATAAAGAGTATGCCAGCATGTAAAAGCCAGCATGTATAAAATCCCTGAGTAATTAGGAGTAAGGCAGGATACATATATATTATGAATCTTTTGTATTACTTAATCACTGCCAAAATGTTGGTTGCAATTTGAGCTCTCAATAGTTATTATACATCATTCTGTATTGCCATACCTCCCCAAAGAGTTTTCTTATCAACGATACAAAGGCTGCATGAACCATGACTGCAGGCTGTTTCTTCAAGCCAAAACAGGGAGACATATAAAGTACTGGGGAATTCCTTCTACAGATTCAGGCAGCAGGATTCAGTCCTTTATTCTCTGTGTCACCAGATGTGCTTCCAAATTTAAGGAATTACTGGCTTAACCTTTCCACGCTCCTCCTTTATTCTAATAATGACCAGAGGACATTGGGCAGCTCATCAGCTCAACCAAATGCAGTAAATTTCAGAAATGTTTGAGACTCTGACTTGCTTAGCAACAATTCACACTCTCCTACTTGCATGCTGGACTCCAAAATATAATAATAGGGTCATCACTCATCAGTCTATTTGTAACCATATTTCTTGCCAACCTCAGCCACCATATGCCTCTTCCCCTTTGGATGTCAAACTGGCTGCTCTTAATTGGACCAGAAAGAATTATAGTTTGGCCAAAGTTATAAAGCTGGGCCCAAAAAAATATGACTCGAATAAAAACAATTACATTCATTTCAGGAAAGCAGTAATTCTGGAATAGCTATTTATGGGTGGGGATTTTCCTAGGCAAGAGCAGAGAATTAGGTTTCCTTGAAACCAATGTTCTTATCTTTTGTACTATGATAAAACCATTAAAGCAAAACCTCATTTGTTGATTTAAATTACCACAGTGCCTTCCCTAGGAAGATCAGAATAGAATCTGCATTTATTTCTGTAGTACAAAAGTGGTTATTTTATACCTGGATAATTTGAGGAGCCACCAGCTGTAGAACCACTTTGCCAGGTTCCGTGGAATAGTTTCATGTTCCATTTATGAGCTTGATTGCAGGTCAGAGGATTCGGAGACAAGTTACAGATTTCAAGATTTGTAAATTGTTTTTTAAAATCTGAGAAGGACATCCTGCCACCAGAAAAGCATAGAAGAATGCACTGTGACTTTAAAACTGTGATCCTCAGCTGATGATTTTTATACCAAATTGGGACTCAGAAGTAGTCTAGATCAGCAGTCCTCAAACTATCTGACTTTGCAGTCTGGGAGTGAGATGGCAGGGGGGTGGAGAGGGAACGGTTCTATGCAAGTAGCAGGTAAAATCAGTTGAGGACCCCTGGTCCCCCAGGAAAGTCACTGAAATTTAAAGTTTTAATAAAACTTTCTTTAAATAATAAATGTAATAATGTAGGGATTTTTTCCAGGACAAATGGACTTTCCTTTCTGTTGTCATGTTATTTGATACAGAGATGGGTAGGATTTAAGATAAGAAAGTTAAGAACTGATGTAGAATATTGCTACTCTGACCATTCTTATGACAATTCTTATAAACAGCAGATAACAGAGAAATAAAGCTGTGAAACATGTAGGCACCATGCTCACCACATGGATTCCCAATCATCCCTCTTCATAAATCTGGTCATCTGGCTGTCCTTCGCATCAATATCATCCTCTTCCCACTCCCCACAACTGGAATCTGCTTCCCATGTGATTTTTTTTAGACTCCAAATTTGTGGGCATCTCTGAGCATGGATTGTTGAAATCCGCCTTTCTCTTCATAATATTGCTAAAGAGTACATGGACTAACTATTCACCACAGTGAAACTGTCATAAAGAAGCATAATTGAATGGAGCTGAAATGGTGGACAAGAAGGACCCCAGTGGAGATTACCCCGAATGGCAGGCCTATAGAATTTGTGGCCTGCTCTGGTGAAAGCAGCCTGCCAGCTATGAAATCAACTGGCACAGAAACTCTCATTGCTCTGCTGCCTGTTGAAACTTGGAAATGCCAATAATGTAATGTGTTCCTAAAGGTACTACTCATTATTGGATGTTTCATTTTAAAGTTGTTCACTACCAAGCATGAGGGGAGAGCCCCCATTTTTGTCTGGATAGTGATACATGAGATAATTTGTTAATTTTTTTCCATACTCCACTACTAGGGCATATATTATTAACTTTCTCTTGGAATAGTTGTGCATTTTCTCCTGAAGCTAATAAAAGCCATTGCATGGCGCATGACTTTAATCAGCAATGTAGCGTGGCAGAAAAGAATGGTATCTTCCTTTCAATGTAGGCTTGATAACTATCAGGCCTTCCGATGTTTATTACTGTGACAGCAATTTTAAAATGAAAGAAGCAACCACAAACAGTATATTTAACTCCATTTTAGTACCATCTCTTCTCATCACTACATATATTGTATTTTAAAGCACATTCATCTATCAACTGCTAAAGTATTTCTCACCAAAATTCTCCATCAATTGTTTGCCTATGCAGAGTATTCCTTTGCTTAGGATTAATATACTTCCATTCCGGGGCACTGTATGAAAGAAGGAGAGCACATAGTAAGATATGAATCGGGGATGTGTATTAGTGTTTTAAAGCACATTCCCCAAAAGCAGTACCTTCTTAACAGAGATTAGTTCTGACAGGCAGAAAATCAATTTAGCAACATGGGATACACAAATAAGGTATTTAGAGTGTTGTGTTTTTCTAGATATGTTCAAGTGGCCCAGAAACACTCATGAGGGAAACATATGTGATCAGAACAGAGATATTTAGTTAAAAGTACAGGCGAATGATGCTGTTTAATTCTGTGTGATTTCCTCATGAATCAAAGATCAATCACACAACTGTTATATTGCAGAAGGGCCTTTCCTATTAATTTTGCATGTCTGATGTTGCTGGCTGACATGAGAATTAACAAACCATATTTGCTGATTTGGTTACTGTGGACACCTAAAATAATTAGTTGCTATTTTGTTGTTCCTAGGGTTGTATATCTGATTAAAAATGTGAATATATTTAGATCTCTGATTTTTCTTTTCAGAAAATGTACAGTCTTCTTTTTTGCAAATGCTTTGAAGGGAGACCAAGAATCCATGATTGGAAGCAGCCATTTAGGATATCAAGTGAAATATTCTGTGCGATGCCTGAGCCTTGTCTAAAGCATGCCTTTATTATTTTATGATGCTTTTTTGTGAATTCATATTTTATCTGAATCCTTTCTTTAAAAAAATATGGTAATCAAAACTGATTACATTTATTGAAGTGGGATTAATCTGCAGAGTAGAGTAGAACTTTTAATTCTCGTGATTTAAAAAACTGTTCTTCGGTTAATGCCACTTTAAATTACTTTTGTCTTTTTGGCAGTTTCATATTACTGATTCATATTCAGCATACAAACAATTGTGATCTCAATTACAACTTTTTCAGATGTATCATTGCTAAGACTAATCTTATGCTTCAAATAGAGAATTGGGGCAGGGGGGGGGGCGGAAATCTTGCCACTACTTTTGTAAAGTACCCTTCCAAATGGTTCGTACACTCCTCCCGAGGCCTGACTATTTTTCCCACTTCCAGTTTCAATGGAGAACTTATTCTTCCAGTGTTTCTGAAGTATATCCCATCTCCTTATAGCACTTCTCATCCAAAACATTTCATCAGTAGTTGTAGAAATGAAATTCTTTTTACAAATATAATTATTGCATCCATCCTCTATTCACTTACTGTAAGAATGCTTTTATTCTTTGTCAATCCTCTCCCAATGATAAGGGGATAACTAAAGCCTCCACCTTAGTTTTAAGTTATTAAAATTTAGTTCCTAGAGTTTCCTTCTGGATTAGAGCTACATAGTTGTGCTTGTCACCACAAGAATGAACAGCTGTCACAATGATGGAAACATTTAGGATTACATTTCCCAATCCCTTATCTAAAAAATGTATTTCATAAAATCTGCTTGACATATATCCACTTTTTTTCCTTACAGGACAGAAATATCAGTCACACTACATTTTCTCTCATTTGTTAAAGACTTCGACTTTTGGATCTCCTGCCCTACAAGATCCGCTATAGATTTTGCCAAAAAAGATGAAAACCATCAGAGCCTATAAGCAGTTTTTACTTTCAGTGCTACAGAACGCCTTCTAAAACTTTTTCCTGCAGCAGTTGATTAGAAAATCTTTGTGGTTTTTGTTGTTGTTGTTGTTGTTGTTGTTGTTGTTATAGGGAGTTTATTGAAGTGCTTTAGGCTTGGATGTTGCTTTTCATATTTTTTGATACATGTAGCTATCCAACTTTCTAGGAGTTTATTTTTTCACCTAGCAACCTTGTTAGTTTGCACTTCCTGGAAACATAGGCTTATCTTTAGGCAGGAAAACAAATAGAACAATTCTGAGTACATTGCAGGTCACCAGGACACAGAGATTTCCTTTTATTTCTGTGGATACTGTTTCTTCATTTGCAGTAACTAGTCCTTCTTTCCTCTTATGTCAAGAGTAAGCTGTCAAGCTCCCAAGAGAAACTTCAAATGACTCACAGCCTCATGTAAAAGTTCAGTGAGGCAGGAACCGGTCTTGGAGATAACTAGGCCCTATGCCATGGAGCGATTTAAAGATAGT
>JAPKID020004717.1:0-11522 GCA_026931265.2 Tropidonophis doriae | reverse complement strand
ATTTTTGTATGAAGCCTTGGTGCGGCCTGCACCCCTGATATGGATGCCTTCAAAATATTTCCTGTATACCTTCTTTATCCTTTTCCCAAGAAAAAATTGCAAAACCAATAAAACTTTTTTAAAACGAAAATATAAGCTTTGAAAAATCTATGGGTCCAAACCAACATAGAGCAATTGGATTGTTATAGACATTGTGTTCTGGTCATCTCTAAGATGTGGTCTATATAAGAATGCTTTGAGGAATATTTGGAAACTGGAGTTCATCCAAAATGTAATGACATGAGCCATGACTATGCAATAGTCATGTCCCATGAGCTTTATTGGTTGCCAGTTAGCTTCTGGATGTAATTCAAGATTCAGTTATTTGCTTCTTATCATGCTTCCTGTAAGATCCAACAGAGCTGGCATAATCTGGCTTCCATCAATTAGAGAAATGCTATGTAGCTAAACCCAGATGGCTGTCATGGCACCAAGAACTGCATCTCCTTAGAGATCAGTATGATATCTCATTCCAAAGGGTTTAAAAGAGCAAAAAGATGTGGCACTTCTTCCAGGACTGTGTTATGTAGTTGTGTGGCCTCTGTCCATTTGTGCCTACTGCTGGTATATAAATGGGCTTAGTTGCTTTGCCTTCCAGGCAATGTTATGTATTGGATTTAATTGTTGTTTGCCAAGATGAAATGAGGCCACTCAAAAGTTTGATAAGCAAACAAACAAGCAAACAATTGCAGTGAAATTATGTTGCAATTACTGCTGTTAAGACTCCTTATTACTATATGAATTCCTTCAGAGGTTCTACTCATTTGTTCTGGTGATGTAGAAAGCCATGCTGATGACATTGTAGACACCATCCAAAAGCCATTTAGCTAATAACAAGGATCAAAATTAATCTTAGGGTGGCAGGAAAGAATTAGAAAGAGCCTTCAATTGACTTCTTCCTGACTCCCAGAGACAAAAGAAGGAGGATAGAGAAATCATTGGCAGACTTGCATGTTTCTCTTACTATGATCTATCTCAGAAGTACACTTCTAGTCCTCCTGTGGAATTAGTTGCCTTGCCTTCCAGGCAATGTTATCTATTGGATTTTCCTGATATGGTTTACATCAGAGGCGTAACAGGTGTTTCTTAACCTCTATTCCCAAAGTAGCAGGACATCTAAGATGAGGAACCTGTGATTTCTGGGAGCTTCTAGATGCTCCCATGTGACACCTCTCCTGCACGAGCTGCACTGGCTGCCTGTAGCTTTCCCGGTGCGCTTCAAGGTACTAGTAACCACCTTTAAAGCGCTCCATGGCAAGGGACCTGGTTACCTGCAAGACCACCTCCTGATACTGAATACCTCCCACCGACCAGTTCGCTCCCACAGAGAGGGCCTCCTCAGGGTGCTGTTGGCCAGGCTGGCAGCTCCTGCCCTCTCGAATGACCTACCCCCTGACCTACAGATGACCACGAACCTGCGCCTTTTCCGTCGGGCCTTGAAGACCTATTTATTTTGTGTGGCCGGCCTGGCATAGTTTTTATTGTTTTTACTAGGGGTTTTAGTAGGGTTTTAGGACAGGCTAATCATTTAATATATTTTTAATGTATTTTATATTTGATACTATTGGTTTTTATCATTGCCTGTACACCGCCCTGAGTCCTGAAAGGGAGAAGGGCGGTATAAAAATCTAAATAACAATAACAATAACAATAACAATAATAATAATGCAAAAAGAAACAGCAAAATGTGTTAGTCACTCAATAAGTTTTATTTTGATTAATAACCCCGCATAAAATAATAGTAGATAATGAAATTTAAAACCATCCTAAGTTTCATGTACATGTTATGGAAAAATTAACTAAAATTTAAAATTACTGACACAAATTTACATGCACCTGTAAAACGTGCAAAATCTTCTGATCTGGCATATTGTTCCCTTACTTAAAATAACCACTGATTTTTAAAAAAACTCTAATATTACAATGCATTTAGCCTGGTTAGCTAAATCAGGATTGTTGTTTTTTTTCTAAAAAGTAATTCCATATAATTGAAAATCCATGGTTTTTTTTTAATTATTTGATAGGCTCCATTCAATTACTCTTGCATTTTCTATTTCATCAATTTCATTAAATAGCTAACACAAAATAATGGCTATAAATTGCATGTAGTACTGATACTGAAAATTATGCTAAAATATTAAATTGCCATATAACATATATATTATAGCTAAAATAATAGTAAAAATTCAAATAATTTTTAAAAGCATTTCACATAGTTTCATTTCTCAATAGATCCACCTATCTTGTCATTCTAATGGACATAATGTAATGATGTACATTTTATTTTGTTGCATTATGATGAATTCTATTTTGTAACTTTGGAAGCAGACATACACTGATCCCCCCTCCCCCACACACACCCTTTGGCTCTAGAATACCTTTACATAGGTGATGGGAAACAGAAAATAAGCACATGGATTCTTCTAGTGATCACACTCATTGCCTTTTGAAAACAATCATCAAATGAGAATTAATAATAATGTCATAATTCTGAAAAGAATAGCCAATTTAAGCCAACAACCAATTATATCTCTGGCACCCTCATTTGTTTTCCAGCTACCTATATTTGTGCAAGTAAGAAAAACATAAATGATAAAAAGGAGATAAAAATGTGAAAATATATATAGTCATAACAAGAAACATAGTTTTAGTGATTCATATTCATCATTTTAACCTAGAAAAGCATTTGTAAAATAAAAACAAACACCAAACTAAAATATACTAATTATTTAGCTACAAATTATGAATTTTCAATAATACTATCCTTTAATTCTGGGTTCCTCAAGGTTTTTTGCTTTTGAGATAAAGAGAATATAAACATTCAGATCCACGATGTAGAATTGTTAAGGATTTGCTACAGCTCTCAACATTTGCTTGATTTTGTCAGCATTATTATTCACATTTGCTTTTGCTTTGTCGAGAAGATCTTTGATGTCTTGCTCTGGGTAAGATAGGCTGAAGGTTTTATACTTCTTACGCCAGTATGATATGTTACCTTAGAAAACAAAAAGGATCAAATTCGGTAAGCAAGCAAACATTTTCTATAATAACATGCTTTCAGCGTAGAAGTAAATCTATACCTGTATTTTGTTTGGTACTCTTCAACATAAACACAATAAAATATAAAAGGAGATTTAAAAATATCCTATGAAACAATGAGGGCTTCTTTAAGGACTTAGAAAAAGGTATTTTCAGTGTTGTAAACAAACCCAATAAAAAGGTATTCATTTTAATCTCCTTACTCAGAAACCATCTATCATGTCAAATTTATCCCAGAATATAGGAAATAAATAGTTACAAAATGCACTCCTTGTTTTGTCTATGGAAGACTGACTCCTATTCACTTTGAACTATTTAGTAAAAACATGTGATGTACCTCCACAGTTCTCTCTGTTGAAAAGTGGAAAGTGCATGACAGTTGGACAACCATTGCCTCTGAAGATGTAACAGTCTTTAGGGTTGTCTGTATCCTTGTCTAAATTTAGGGCATCAATTTCAGGAAAGGAAAGCTTGTTTTCCTTGCAGTATTGACTAGCTTTTTTGATAGTCTGTGGAAAGAGAAGATGGAAAAGTGATACTTAATAAAATAAATTCAAACTGCAATCTCTATACTACAGATGAGGTGCCTACACTGAGAGGGATTGTATATACACAGCAAAGAATTAATTATGCTATGAATCAGTAAATGTAAGAGATCAATCAATAAAGTCCAAGTAAAGTAGACCAAAAGAGAAAATTGACATTTGAACTAGAACACATATACACACACAATTTGAAAGCATGTGCAGCAGCTCTGTAGGACTTGCATAACTTAAAACACCAGATTTAAGAATGAAAGAGGAGACAATTTGGAGGATACATAACAGAAAACATGAAGGAAAAGTATTAAGAATAGTATCTCTGGCTGAGGCCCATGCCAGGAGATTTTAAGAAGGAAGTGAAGTAATGAATAAAGATCCAACTTCAGCTTCCCATCTTTTCCCACTTCCCATATTTTTCCACTATATCTGATCATCAATTAATTTTAACCCGTTAACATTACATTAGGAATTTTTATTTGTTTTCATGAATATTTCTCTTAATATACATTTTAAATAAAACTTACTAAATAATATAACATTTAAGAGAAAAACAAATTTATATTTATTTATGCTGAGTATGTATAACCTGATGAGGTATTTTGAAATAATTATAATACCTGAACTGAAATAATGTCATATTTTAAATTATATATTAACCATGACAATGACAATGGACAATGACTCAATAATAAAATTGCACTTTAATATATTATGGAAAACAAACTATTATGAAGTACTGCATTCTCATAAAAATATGGATCTCTGGTTAGTCTGTAGTAACACATAATGGTTTGTTTCAGAATTTTTGTACACCAGCCCTAATTTAGAATTCTGGATTGTACACTACAAAAACAAAACAAGACACTATTATTGAGAAGGCCTGACAGCTTGTCCATGTCCCCTGCACCTTGGGGAAGAGTCAACATCCTGAAGAAGCAAAAAGAATCATGCTTTGTGAGGTGTCTGGGATGCATTCCACCAAATAAGCCTTTATGATAATGGCTAGCATTTTGAATTACAGCCAAAAGTCTATTGAAATTGATTATAGTGGTCTTAAAAGAAATGTACCGTATTTTTCGGAGTATAAAACGCACCCAGGTTTTGAAGAAGCAATTTTTTAAAAAAAGTAGGTAGGTAGATAGAGGAATAGAAAAGGAGAGAAAGAGAGAGAAATACAGTAGGTAGAGAGAGAGGGTGTGTAGATAGGTAGGTATGTAGGTACAGGGATAGAGAAAAACAAAGAGAAATACAGTAGATATGTAGGGGGAGGGAGAGAGAGAAAGGTAGGTAAGTAGGTAGCTAATTATAGGGGGGGAGAAATGTAGTAGGTTGGTAGGTAGATGCTTCCAGGTGTATTTATCCATGTGCTGGAGAAGGAAATTGCTGTGGCACCTAAAACTTTGTTTCTGCTGGCACAGCACTTGATCAATGTAAGTCTCATCAAACCCTCTAACTGAGGGGTTCCCAAACTTGGCAACTTTAAGACTTGTGGAAATCAATTCTCAGAATTCTCCAGCCAGCTATGTCCATGGCTGGAGAATTCTGGGAGTTGAAGTCCACAAGCCTTAAAGTTGCCACGTAACTAAACAGCCTCCCGAAAGGAAAAATAAAACTTTGCACTCTGCAGACCTCCCCAAAATGGCCCAGTTTTTTTTTCAAATAAAAGGCATGAATAGCCTTGGGGAGGCGGGGGCTGCAGAGTATTCTTGGGAGGGTGCCCCCCCGAATGAGCAAAATAACAGCCCGCTTTTGGCTAAAACAGCTCCATCCTTATGGAGGCTTATAGAGTACTGCTGGGGGCTGGGAGGGGGATTGCTCCGATGTTCAGGAGTCATGGGACCTTTTTGTTTTTGCTATAAAAGACAAAATGCAGCTAGCTTTTCATGTCTATTTTAGAATGGCCTTTAATCTATTTTTGCAATTTTTATGCAATTTGTTGTATTTCTATGTTTCCTATTACTTAACACAGCCATGTTGAATGTATTTTTCAGTTCCCAGTTGCTTCATGACATTTTGAAAAGTATAAATCTGGATATGGCAAAGAATCAATTCTACCAATAGGTATGGTATTCATACATTAGATAAATTTGTGTAAAGAGGGAACCTTAATTATTGTCCTTTCTGTGATATGAAGAACTTTGAAAGGATGATTAATTTCATTCATCAATCAAGTGATCTGCTGCTGAATTAGTTCTTGGAAATAATATGTGCCCTGCTTTTAGTTAGCAAGAGAGAGCAGTTATGTCTATCTTTCTGTATAGAAAGTATTGATCACAAGTTGGGATGATCCTTCAATGAAGTTTGTCTGTATCTTTTTCTATCAAGAAGTACAGGACTGTTACAAGAAAGCAATTTATGAAACTGAATTGCATGCAATGTGACAATTATTATGACTAACCGGTCGAATTATTATTCGACCGATCCGCTCCCATAGGGAAGGCCTTCTCCGGGTGCCGTCGGCCGGGCAATGTCGGTTGGCGACACCCAGGGGAAGGGCCTTCTCTGTGGCAGGTCCTGCCATCTGGAACGACCTGCCCCCCAAACTGTGTACCACCTCGGACCTCCGCCTCTTCCGCCAGCGTCTGAAAACGCTTCTATTTCATCAAGCCAGCCTATCATAACCTCCCACTGCTGACTTTCATTGTTATAAATTTTAATTAGAGAGTTTTTAATAGTTTTAGCACGGGGTAATTGTTTAATTAGTTTTAATTAATTTATTTCTTGTATATATGTATTGTTTTAATATTGCCTGTGCACCTCCCTGGGTCCTTCTGGAGAAATTCCACCCAAAGCAGTGATAAAGAGATCAGAGTGTTTGATAATTTCCTTTGACTGCTGACAGTTCTGGGAGGAGAAGACAGAAGATATAGGGGAAAACTCCAGATTTATATTTATATTACTTACATTGGAAACAGACTGGGATCGTGACTAAGATGGATTGAGGATTAAAAAAGAAAACTTTGTAAACTGCATGATTGGATAAACTGTATAAAATTTTGGAAAAATTGAAATTTCAAATGTCAGAGAACAACATATAAAAAAGATATGGAAAACTGGAAAAAAACTGCAACTTTCACTTACAGGAAGAATAGCTACAGTCAAAATAGATATTTACTGGTGATCCTACATGCAGATTCAGACCAAATACAAGGAGTTAGAACTATATGGATTTTATAAAGAACCACAAGAATTAGACTAAATTTTACCAGGGACAGAAGAAAAATTATTAGAAAAATATATAATTATTTATTGCAATTTAAAATGGAAGAAGTAGTAGTGAAGGAAACCATGATAACCTGGGTAAGAAATTTTGGCTGCAACACACAGAATTAGAAAAATGGGGAAAGCTCTGGAGAAAAATATAGAAATTAGCAATGGTTACAACATACAAAGAAAACGTACACAAAATGTTCCACAGAGGGCATCTACTACCAATGAGAATAGCGAAAATGTTCCCAAACAGTTCACTGGATTGTTGGAAATGTAGCAAGGCCCAGGGAACATGCTATCATATATAGTGGACATGCATAGTAGTAAAAAAATATTGGAAAAGAAGAAAAAAATGACTTGAAGAGATAATTGAACAACCAATAGAATTAAAACCAGAACTATTTTTATTATGGATAATTACAGGGAACGATGAGAAAAATATTCAATACTTAATATTACATATCATAACCACAGCTAGAATTATCTACGCACAAAATTGGAGGAATAAAAATATATCATCAGAGGAAAATGTGATTAAAAAAGAGTTAGAGTATGCTGAGATGGACAGACTTACAAATGAAATAAAAGATAAAGGAGAATCCGATTATTACTTGGTATGAAATATATGGTATAAATGATTAGAGGAAAGATGTAAAGATTAGGAAAGCATTAAGGGAAGAAAGATTAAGGAATTAGAAAATAATTACAAAGCCACATAAATAGATATGACATAAAATGTAAGATAATACATTAGTAGATTAATATGTATAAAAGAAGTATATGTACACATGTAGGGATATAAAGAGAAAAATTGTATAACGGAGGTATACCAATATGGAAATATTGCAATGATAATCATGTTATAAAACTGGAAAAAACTGTTCAATATTTTTTTTAAAAAAAATAATTCATGGAAGCAGATTTTTTTTTAAAAAAAATACCTAAATAGAACTAGTGAAAAGTTTGGCATTATTTATTGAATAAAATTAAAACAAAAGGGGCAAACTTTGCTGCATTTTCCTATGCCAAATAAAACATACAATCACCTGGTAGGTGTCACATGTTATCTCTCCATATTTTTTATCCTGTTATTGTTATATCTGATGTGACAGATCCATACAACTGGATCAGAGATGGGTTCTATCCAATGTTACTGCCGATTCACTCGTTAATGCACTTTGTGCACATGCACACTTTTCACGTGCATGAATGCTGGATGCGCACTGTGTATGCATGCACGATTCAATAGAAATTGTTCTGTGCATGTGCAGAACTCAAAAACAAGATGGTGGCAGTGACTGCAGTGATTGAGGAACCAGTTCGGAGGTGTGGTCAGCCTGAGTCGCTGCTGGTTCTGTGACTACTGGTTTGGCCAAACTGGGCCAAACTGGTAGGAATCCACCACTGAACTGGATATCTTTGAAGAGTTCAGGAACATTGATCCTCTTACTTGGGTCTGTTAAGACTGTGCTGCAGAAAACTAGATGACCAAGCAAAAACAGAAAGGAGTGTATCTTGGGGACATCTTGGATACCATTTTGTGGTCCTTACAGGCATTTGCAGTGTAAATATGGTAGCCCTGCTCACACTATCTACTGTCATTTACTTTCTTTGCTATATGATTTATATCACAAGCTGAGAATTAGGCAACCTCAAAGGAATGTCAACACCACATGATGTCCCATGAAAAGATGCTCAATATGCCAGCAATGAAGAGCCTGTATTGATCATATTGAAGGTATGCCTATTAACCAGTAGGAACTAGATTCCATGCTGTTAAATCATTGGGTGAGCTTTATGGTAAAGAATCAATTAATTTATCTCATCCATCCCAAATAGCAAACTTGTAGGAAACAAAATCCCATGCCCATTCAATTCCCTATTTTGTCTTTACATCACAGGAATGTTATTGGATCCACAGTTAATGTACATTGTATTTCATCTTTTGTTTCAATCTTCAGACAGAAAAGGTCTCTTTCTTTTGGCCTAAATATAGCCAATGCTTCATTTGAACTTTTGTTCTTCCTTAATTAAGTAGGGAGGAAGATGGCCAGAATTTGCAAAATATTCATGATAACAGGCTACATAAAATATCCATTAAGTATCTCTCAAGAGCAATAAAAAGGGTTAGGAATGATTAAGAAAAGAATTAACAATAACTTTAAAATCTGCCAATATTGTAAAGTTATTACACTAATCTATGGCATATTACACTAATCTATGGCATTAATCTGTAATAATGTGCACAAGGTTGATTATCACATTTTTGAAAGGACATTACAGGGTTAGAGGAGGTACAGAAAAGAACAACAAACATAAATGGGGCAGGAACAAGGCAATTCCCCTATGAGTATAGGTTGTAGTGTTTCATGCTTTGAAGGGTGATTATATACTTCTTGCTTGCGCGTTGCCATTTGGGCCTTCCACTGCTCCCTAGGTATGGGAATGGATTCTGCTGTCCTCCTTTCACTCCCTGCCCATTGCAATCCACCCCACCCCCGCATCTGTTTTCCAGCTACCATTCAAAATTTTGTCAACTTGTAAAGGATCAGATCTCAGATTTCTAGAGCAGGCCTGTGAGGCATGAAATTTTATAACCTGCTGCAGCACTTCATTGGTGGATGTGATTTATCATACAGACTGAGGGGAGGGGAAACACAGAGGTAAAGTTCAGCCAGCATTAAATGGAAATCAGATCTGGCTCTGTGGCAGACATTTGCTAAAATGTTGCTCCTAATAAATGACTGGATTTCTTTTGAATTTTGTCTCAAGGCTTGTAAATCAATTGGGCATCTTTTGGAAACCTCACAGAGAGCCAGATCTAACTTTAAAAATCTATCAAGATTACCAGGTTTTGTGAATCCCAGGCTCTCCAATCACTTCCCAATATTGGGAGTGCTTGGAGGGGAACTCAGACAACCATGGCAGATGGCGGACTATCTGAAGAAAGCCTGATTGCACTTGGAGGAGTGTGACTAGCTCCAGACATCAAAGTTCCAGACATCAAAGCTGAGATGCCTTTCCCAGTGGCAGAAGCAAGAAGGGATGAGTACTGGTGGAAATTAGCCCCTAAGGCAGCTGAAGTTGAGTTCTGTTATCCCAATGCTGAGAAAAAAGGAAGGGTCCTGAGTGAGCTGGCAAGGGTGGACTGGATGTGGGACTGGGAACAAGCCAGTCTCCCAAAGCCCCAAATGCAATCCCTGGGGAATGCAATAGAGCAACTGAGGGAGAATTTTGAGGGGCCATCATGATACCCAAAAGAGAGCGGAGGAACATCTGATCCTGTTGAAGGGAGGAGATGCAGACTGGAGTGTAGCCCCCCTCCTCCACCCAATAGAAGGAGAAGGATCCCAAAACTGCAACCAGTGCCTCTCCCATGCAGCAGGTAGGCTGCCCAGGGCAGACAACCCCCTCCCTTTCTCCAAACTAGAGGTGAGGAAGATGGCCATTCATATCAAGCGCAAGCATACAGAGGTCAACAGGAGGTGAGAGGAACAGGGCCGAACGACCCACTCTTATTCAGAGGAAAGTTTGATGGGGATCCATATGTGGAAGAGATACTAAGCAACCTAAAGCAGAGGGACCACCCCATCAAAGAGCACATCTGAGAATTTAGGAGGATCATTGGGAGGCTACTCCCTTTACCTGAAAAAATGCTGCTGGTGTATTTTTTCAGAACAAGCATGGAGAAGCAAATTGCTCAGATAACTGCATACCGGGACATCCTAAATCGACTATCTGAATGGTCCCAAGTAGCAACAAAAGTTGACAGCAGACAGCACGCCAATGACATGAGAAAGCAAGCAGACATGAAACTGCCCAGCTGACAGGGAACCAAAGCCCTGCAGCAGGTCCTGAGACCAGCCCTCCCTTGAAGTCCGCTGAGATGCTACAGATGTGGGGGGATGGGCCACATGGCATCTGCGTGCTCAACCCCAGCCCTGAAACCAAGGCCAGACCTACCACCCGGACACAACCAGAACGGGGCCCCAACAGGCTGCTAACATGTCCCAGAAAGCCCTCCAAGCTGTAAAGGCCCCTTCCCCTTCAGGCAAAAGGGGTGTAACCCCAGGCAATGATGACCAGTTGCTCAAATCCTATGACAGGAAGGACGAGGGAGAAAATGACCCAATGGTGAGTGAAACAATTCACCCTTTCCTCTTTCCAATATGCCTCACAGCCCGAAAAATAGGAAATCAGGAGGATTTTCAAGCCCTAATAGACTCAGGCTGCACTAGATGCTTGATCAATCTGACCTCAGTCCTGAAACTGGGGATCAGAGGAAAAAGACTGGCCCACTCAATCCAGTTCAAACAGGTTGATGGGTCCCTAATGGGGAGAGCCTATGCCACCCACCTAACTGAATCAGTGAAGTTAGAGCTAGTGGATCACTGGGAAGTAATTTGATTCATAATAGCCTCCAAAATGACAGATGCAGTAATACTGGGACTTTCCTGGCTGGACAAGTGGGGACCGATCATCTGATGGCAAAGGGATACCCGCAGACTTAGGATAGAAAAGGGCCTCCTCATAGAACAGGGTAAATTACATAAACATTACTTTAAAAATAAAAAGGCCATATTTGTTTTGCTACAAAATAACAATGATGTATTAAAGTTAGTTCAGGGCCCCACTCACGAGGCGGGACACACGCTGGATCTGGCTTTTGTCTCTGGTCAGTGGATAAGTGAT
>JAPKID020004716.1:0-11523 GCA_026931265.2 Tropidonophis doriae | reverse complement strand
TTTTTATTTTTTTAAAAGGGAAGAGAAATAGGTGCGAGCAAGCTGGCAGCAGATCTGGACTGATGATGGTATTCAGGTGAGAGGAAGCATGAGGAAATGTGAGATAACACCAAGCTGAAGTGGGGAGGAATTCACACATTTCTCTTCAGTTTACCTTTTATACAGAACTGGCTAAGCATTTATCACATAGCTGCACCCAATGAGAAACCTTCATTGTGATTTAATAGATGCAATTTGACTTTCCTGGCATTGGTGCTGTTTAAGTAAGATCAGTGATGTTATTCTTCTCTGCTTGGCTCCAGCCTAGGATCTCCCTGGATCTCCCATCTTACCCTAAATCCACCAAGGACTTACATTGAACACTGCAAGAAGATGCTTTTTTCTAATGACTGGGATAACAATTGCATAGAATGCTTATGGGAGAAGAGAACTTCAGCCTGAATCCGCTTCAGTCTGCAAATGTTTGTCAGGCATCTATCGAACACTCCCGAGCAAAGCCTTCATTTAGCAGAATCAAAAGAGATTTAAAGAGATTTGCCATCAGGTGGAGAAGAAAAGAGCAAGATGAAAGAAGATGCTTCCAAAAGCTCTGATCAGGTGGACCCTTCTCAAATCCCACCCAGGAAACATGTGAGCTGGCTCTGCAGTGCCGGACCTCAAGCCTGCTCAGTTAGATTGCTTTAGGGTTTCGTGGATGTGATATGCAGACGGGATGATCAGAGCTTTCAGCTGAGCTATTGCTCAGGGGGAATACTGGGAGGGGGAAAACTGGGAGGTGTGTCTGTCTCTCTCTGTGGCTTTTGCCCCTGCTTAAGAGATTGCTCTATTCTCTTCCCAGAGCCTGTCTGATCACACGCTTGGCAAAGATCTCCGGAGCAGGACAGGTCAAAGGCAGTGAGTATCTTTTCCTCTTCGACTGTTTATTTGTCTGTCTGAGATGCTGATCCCTATTGAATTGTTTGCTCTCCCTACGTATCAGTCTTTGATAGCTTCTCCTTTCTTTTATTTTTTTCCCCCTGCAGGAATGTTTGTTACATCATTTTATTCTTTATTCTTTATGCTTCTTTCTGTACAGAGTACTTCCTACTGAATTTAATATGGTGGGTGACTAAATGTTAAATAACTTGGTCTCGTTCAACCGGCAACTCTCACTCTCCCTTTCATTCCTCTGTCCTCAAAATCTCTACCTGGAATTCACTGCACCTATTCTGTTTACTACAATGAGGAAAGCCAATGCTTCTGTTGAGGAAAGGACAGGTGAGAGGGGTGGGACAGCCCTGGCCATTGCCCAAGCAAAGTTGAAGTGCCCTTTTCCATTGTCCTCCTTGTTGTTTTATGAATGGTGACGGAATGTGCTATATGGAGCAGAAAGAGATTTCATCCAGGTTTTAGCATATTCCTGCAGTACCTGAGAATTCAGAGAAAAGATTAAAATCCTTCTAGAATCCGGGAGGAGCTAGAGAGAGAAATTACAAAAAGGAGGAGGAAATAATACAAAATCTGGATATTATTCACCTGAACCCTAGCGAATAGGGCATGGTTTAGCAAAGAAAAAGATGAATGGAAATTAATATGGATGGTGTGAAGCATCAGAAGAGTTTCCCCTCCACCCACCCCCCCTCACTTAGTGAAAGGAGACTAAACGACACCTCAGCAAAAGTTTAAAATGTTTGCAAGCTGAAACCGCAGAGGGAAGAGCGAGGTTGTCTCTCTCCCCAGCCCCCCACCCCAATCCAAAGCCAGTGTGACAGGGAAGGTCAAATTCTTGCTCAGGCATTGGAGCACAAATGGAGACAAGGCAGAGGAGTCAAGCCATTTTTTCCCCCCTCACCGACAGTAGAATCCAGGAAGCAGCACTAGATGCTCCAAATGGTTAAGGTGGGGAGCTGGGTTTGCGTTAATGAAGGGTCTTCCAAAATTGCAGGGATTGATTTCAGCTAAAGCCAAGCCAGGGAGTTGGGATGAGGATTTAAAGAAATCCATTTACTGGCCAGTAATTCTCTGCCCCATTAGGTTAGATGGAATGAGCTTCTGTGTGTGCATGTGTATATTTTAATTTAATCAGATTTTTAATGGATGTTGGAATTAACCACTGGGAGCCCACTTTAGTTTGTTTGGTTTTTTTTTTTTAATGCCTTGAAAACCCATCTCATTACTTCTCTGCTGCCCATCTTTTTTTTTTAATACCTTTGTTTTCCTCTTGGAGCACCAAGTGAGGCAGTGTGGGATTGTTCTAGCAGAGAGATGCTAAAATTACAGAGTAACTGCAGACATTATAAATTGGATACAACTAACAAGACGATATATTGTTCCATTTACAACAACTCATCAGTAATAACTCTGGGCCATTTTGAAGCACTTCACATGTGCTCTACCAATAATCCTCAACAAGCTAGCCCTCAAAGATAGGCCAGCAATAGATGCCCGCAATGCTTTTGCAGGAAGCACAGCTTGTCTAAAGTTACTGGCGGATTTGAACCCAAGGTGAGATTTAAACCAGGGATTTCTTTTATCTTAATTTGTCTCTGTATCTGCCTTCTTTATTACTGGCTCTCAGCTATAGATAAGGGACTGCAGTGGAGAGATACTGTTTATTCACCTTTAAAAAATGTCTGCAATGCTCTTCCATTTTTTAAAAGAATCTCAGTCTGTCATTCCTGTCTGCAACATTAGCTCAATTCTTAATTTGTTTAAAAAAAAAACCCAAAACAAAAAAACAAACCAAGACATTATTTCTGAGCACATACAAAGAAAAGCCA
The DNA here is from genome assembly GCA_026931265.2 of Tropidonophis doriae. NCBI lineage: Eukaryota > Metazoa > Chordata > Lepidosauria > Squamata > Natricidae > Tropidonophis > Tropidonophis doriae. Next base: position 8,764 of record JAPKID020004716.1, on the reverse strand, counting down.
AAGGTCTACTCTTGGGACTGTATTTACATTTTGGATAGATATGATTTGATGTCAAGCCTTATTCAACATTGTACAATATAAAAGGATCTGTATATATATATATCTGATAGATGATTCCACGTCACTTGACGTACCTTTAACCTCTTAAGAAAGACCAGGTGGTTCCCAGGAGGCCTCTTGTGTCAGAGGGATTTTTACTGGGCAGAATGAGATGGCCAACTGAGGTGATATATATTGCCATGGCAGTGTTGGGACACAAAACTGGATATGCTTTGCAGTTTATCCTACATTTTTTAAATTTTTCCCAGGCACAGTGGAGGAGACTAATGTTGAAACAAGATTCAGTTGCCAAACTGGTTGCATATTGTACACAGAACAGGAAGGAGGAACCATCTCCCTTGCCTCAGGTCACTAAATGTCTCCAGGGTGGACCTACTGGATGAGAACTAAAGAGAGACATGGAGGTAGACTTTTGGGACCAAATCAAGTCAGTATGTAGCCTAGCTTCTTCCAGATTGGATGTGTGAAACTCTCTAGCTATCTATCCTTTCCATTGCAGAGAATATGAGTAACTGCTACTCATGCACCAGATCACCCAGGCTGAGCAAGGATGTGCTATCCTTCTCAATAGCATTGAGTAAACGGAAATAGACATGATTGCACTAGAAAAAGGTCCTTGAGGAGAGACTGGGAGAAAATAAGCAGGTGTGGGTAGGATTAAGCTTTTCCCACCTGTCTGTTTAGCTCTGCAAATGACCCATTGAAGCACCTTCTTCTCTGCCAGGGAGGTTATTTCTACTTCAGGTTCAGCTGGAGACAAATGTTCTTACAAACAATGAGGATATTTGCAAGAGAGAGAAAAATGGAATGAGGCCTCTATCTTTCCTTCTTTTGTCAGCACAGGGTTGAAAATCTGAATTTGCAAAGATAACACACAATTGCACTCTCTGCCATTGGCTACTACTGTGACTCTCATCAGTTTTCTTCCAGGTTATTCTTTCAGTAATTGTATTTACTCTTAGTGACTTTTGACAAATGCCTTTGTTTATATCCAATATATTGCCTTGTTGTCTCTATATATGCTCAGTTTTACTCCTTGCTTGAAAAATCTGCATGTGAATATTTGAAATAATTTAAGAGGTAGAAATACTTTAACATCACATCCAGTCGTCCTCCTCCCATTCTTTAACAGGTCAATTTCAATGCCAGCTTTTTTTTTTTTGCCTTAGCATCTTTAGAAGAACCCCAGCTTTGATGTAAAGAAATGGTGGCTTGCCCTCCTTAAATCAGTCTGACCCTTAACTGAGATTTCCTCTTCTGTTCAATAGCTTTGCTCTTGTAACCCGTCTTCTATCCTGTAGTTTAAACTTATTGACAAAGAATAGCAAAAATAGCACCTTCTGTGGGAGGAATCCTGTGAACAACTACAATGAAATTCTGTGCTTACTTCCAATGGAAAACTGTATTTACTAAGTTAAGAATTGCTAGCTTCCTTCGCAGTGGTTACTGATTTTAAACCAATAATTGTCAGTATTTTGTATATTAAGTTTCAGCAACTGCTCAAAGACTTTGGGTCTCAGCAAGATGTTTAAAATGTTTAAAAAAATGTCCCAACATGCTTACAAAAAATTAACTTTATATGGCTACCCATCTCACAACAAATTATTCTGGGCAGCATACACCAAATATATAAAAACAGTCATCACAAAAATATTAAAAATATTAAAAGCAATTATTAAAATTAAAAATATAAAAAAATTAAAAATATACAAACCACAAGGCACAGGAGGAGAACCTCAAAGTCTCCAAGTACTGGGATAAGACATTCATTATGTTGCTTAATTCACCAGGAGAAGAGATATATATAATTGGGTATCATCAGCTGATACCTCACTCTAATGCAATGGATAAGCCCACCCAGTGGACTTATGTGGATGTTAAATAGGAGGAGAGAGAACATTGAACTCTATGGCACCTCATATAGTAGGGGCCAAAGGTGGGGCTTCTCCCTAATCACCAGAGAATGAACTGCCCAATCATAATCCTCTGATACAATCCAGAAGGATTCCATTGATAATGGTATTGAAAATCATTGAGAGATCAAGTGGGGCAAGCATGAATTTTGAACCCACAAACTACTCATGCCAGAAATTATCCAAAAGTGCAACTAATGTTTTTTCTATCCCCGTAAGGATTCAGTTGGATCTGAATTCTTACTGAAAAGATTCTAAATAATCCACTTCTTCCAATGTTCTCTCAACCTGCTTAGCAATCACCTTCCCCCAAAAGGGGTTAGATATTGGATGGATATAATCCAGTATGATGGGTTCCAGTGATAGGGTTTTTTTTTGTTCACAATAATTTTAAAGACTTAATTCAAATTTTAATAACTGAATTGTTGTCCCACCATATTACTGAATTGTACTTGTGAAACATTTTATCACTGGATGATGAACATTGTTTTAAATAATCAAAAAGCACAGTAATCTTTCTGCCCTGAGGTTTTGAATTCTGGAATATATATTAATGGCTATCCTTAGAAGGGAATCGTATGAACACAGTATAGGAAAAATGCCATTGACACAACTGTAATAGTTAAGAAAAAAACCTATTTGGATTATTTTTATCTTTTTCAAGCGTAATTACCCAATTTTCACTCATCTACACAAGTTCCACTTTTGTGGAATTTAACATGGTCCACAGGTCAACTTCAAAACATTTTTTTCTTTTCCCCCCCCCCCCCCGCCTCCTCTACACTCAACTCTGGACTATCTACAGAGAGAAAAGAAAACAGGCACATCTCTCATGGGCTGGGAAAACAGCAGAACAGTACATTTTAGACCACAGGTGGGAAAATTGTTTCTGCAAATATAATGGAATATTAGTACATCAAAAAGATGAGCTTGTACATCTCTGTGATGTGGTATTTCATATTGTAACAGAACTTCTCAAGTAGGGCCAACTCAACTATCATATGCTTTTGAAATGAAGTAGTAAATTCATGGCAATACTCTCTCTGTCCCCCAACTGTTCTTTTCCCTTTCCACTTCACACCTTTTGACTCCTGTTTCTCTATTTTGGATAGCATAATAATCCAAGATGAGGCTTCCTTCATTTTTTGCTGGGCTCTCTACATATTATCATTGCCTCCTTCAGTTGCTTGCTCTGACCTCAAAGGAATTGAACCAGCATTGCAGTACTGCATGTCATTTGCTTTCAGCAAGGGATTCTGAGCTTTCCCCAGTATTTTACCTACAAGAGTGGTGGGTGGAGAACTGTATATTGAAGGCACCAAATCCAGGGCAACCCAAGGATATTAATAAATCTCTACTAGGTACTTTTCCATACAAGTCAAACAGCATTTGTTTTCTGACTTGCCAGCTTTAGTGTAACCTTGTCCTTTGGTGACATCTTTAGACTAGGATATTATGCAATTCTTTGCATAAAGGATATGCCCTGCTTGGGTCATCACTATGCCAAATAGGACTAAGGAAACTCAGGTTCAAAACCCGATTCACTCACTCATCTCACAGAGTTCTTTAAGCAGAAATTGGGGGATCATGAGATTATTAAAGAAAAGTCAGGAAGGTATACAGTATATATATCAGACACATCAGCTTTTTTGTTAAATGAACAGATCACACTGTGATGACAACTGAATTAGAACTTATCCATCTTTTTGTCTGGTAAATACAATATAATATGCTCAGGTTGGTTCTTCTCATTCTGTTATTTGTTACTTGGTGTGCAATTATGCCAATGCTTGTATTAGTTTGAAGGATACTTTTTGCCAGCAAGAGAAGAACAGACTTGTCATCCATCTGCAGACAATGCAGAGAGCTGAATTCTTAAAAGCTGATACCTGGGTAGACTAAAGCTGCACTTTTAATGGATGAAAATGGATTTTAACTGATACTGCTTCAAGTTAAACATTCACTTGTTCCAGCTTTATGAAGCCATTTTGGTGATATGAAATTGATGCCATAGCTTTCCCCCTCCAATTTTTAAATCATCTTATAAATTTTTCAGCATTACAAAAAGATTGATCACCTGACAATGTGCATATGTATTTAAATGTAAATCAATTGTTGAGTGAATATTATTGGGTGGAAGGCCAGCTAAATGATTTTCAAAATGCATAACAACCCTAGCGATAAGCTTTCACGATGGAGAAGAAATAGTTATCATTTTGAAATCCTTTAGTTAAACAAAGGAATGGGACTGTTCTGTACATTTATTTGGCTGCTAGCTACTAAAATCTGATTTGATGGAACACAGGCACAAGTGCTGGAAAGAAATGCTGAAGCTCTTTCTATTGTTTTGACGGAACTAAATGCTATGGTGCAGGCTGTATGGCTCCAGCCAGATAATTAGTTTATTCAGCAACATTTAGATTTGCTCTAAAATTACATTAAAATATTCAATAAATAGAAACTAGCCAAGAATGCTTATAACAGAAGGGAGATGTGGGCACAGTGAAATTATCTCAGAGACAGTGCCAAAGCTTTCTGCAGAAGCTTCCCATATGGCATGGAGAAATGTCATTTTATATTTAACTGTGCAGTGATACAAAGCTCTTGTAGGCTGTTTCAGAATGAAATTAACAGAAAAAGATCCTCGGAGGGTAGGAGAGAGTCAAGAGAAGGAGATGAAGGTCTGTAGAGATCTGGCATCTTTCAGAGCTGATACAGTTTGAGGCTATAGTTTCCAAGGTCGTTTGAGAGGATCATTGAAAAATGTATGAGAATAACAGCAAAAAAACAACAACCCAGTTTTCTAGAAAAGTAGCTTATATGAACTTCCTCTTCTTTGTTCCTGGAGAGGAAGCCAGGATAGGTTTTGAGAAGCTATGCTCATCCACATGCAACTGGAACATTATAGCTAATCAAACAACTGAGCTTACTTATCCACTGTTTTTGTTGTCATACTTTCCTATCTCTGATATAGAAGGAAAATTTAAGGTTTGTCTACATGTGTGCATGTGTTAAATCTCCTCTGGGTTTCCCTGCATTGTGATCCTTTTTAAGCAACCCTTACCCAGTTATTCTGGAGCACAAAGGAAAGCGACAGATGCATAGATTTATGCTTCTTTAACCAGTGTATATTTTGACATTCAGTTTCATGGAGAAGAATGGAGATGACCCCTTATTCACTCTTCACATTTGCATTTGCTTACCAAGTTTGATTTTATGAAGGCAAAGAGCTGAGGATTTTATGAGAGAAGTGGAACCAAGCCATATGGCCTCACTTTCCTCCTCTGCTTGAGCTGTGGTTGGGTCACACTCATTAAAACAGGACATTTATTATCCTGTCTTTCAGCCTCAATAAGGATGCAATCAATAGTCACATCATTCAGCTTTAAGCATGGTTCCCCTGAAAGAGGAAAGTGAAAAGAAAGCTCAAACTTTTCAACCTTATCGTGCTCTCTGCGGTTGCTTAGAATTATTTCTAAGGTTGCTTCATTTCTCAAAACTGAGGGAGGTGGGGTTAAAAATGAAAAATTAATTTGGATTGTAGAGCTTTTGGTTCTTCATCTGCTTCAAGGGTGATCTCCCAGATGTAAAAAAAAAAGCCCAAGCCATATGAAAGTTTTTAAAATAATTAAATAATTTAAAAGAACATTGATAAAAATTTAATTGGTTGTGACTTAAAATAGAAATACAAAGTAGGTCTCTGTGTTTTCTCTTGAGCTATAGCTTATTCTTTCTAGAGTTTCTCTACAAGCCTTGGGGATACTGGAGGGACATACATTCAATCTCAAACTATTATGAACTTATTTTTTGAGTCATGATTTTTTAAAGTCGTGATTATGTAAATCTCTTGGCTTCCATAAACTAACTGCTTTGGATCCATTGCTTGTAATCCATGGATTGCTAGCATTTCGCAGGCCTCATAATGCCAATCTCAAATAGAACTTTTATTTTAGACTTTATAGAAGCCAGATAAAACATTTCCTCTCCCATGTTGGTCTGTGAAAATGAAAGTTTGAACCCACATGCTATATAGTAGGGTCTTCCTTGTCAATAGAATTTATGCAGCATAAGGCTAATAAAAGCCGTACAGCTTTTTGAACAGTCAAGAATAGACAGCAACTGATTTTCCCTGTATCCAGTATTTTTAATGTTTTGCACCCTTTACAATGTACAGTAGAAGGCACTCCTCCCTTTCCTCTCATTCAATGCTTTTTTAAAAAAAGAAAAACTCTATTGGACGTAATAGTACTGAGGTTCTGTTTCCTGCAGCCAACAGTACAGAGAAGTGTATGAACACATGTACAATGCAGACATACACATGTAGAACTATTATTTGCAAGGAGACTTGATTTCCCCTATTCTTCAAGTTATTTCTTAGAAAATGCAAACGTAGCTTGGAGGGGTTGTTGTTTTTTTGGCCAAGAAATTTGAGAGATAGCCAGAGGCAGGCCATCTGTAACAGATGATGTGCAGCTTCATGCATTTGATTGTCAAATTCTATTCTCCAATATTCTTACTTTAAAAAGTGCTACTGTCATTCAGCTGAAATTTATCTTGCTATAGTTCAGGTCTATTTCATCTGCTCTGAGAATAGATGAAGAATAAGCTTTTGCTCTTTTCTACTGGTCAATCCAAGCATTAGAGAAGTCAGAAGAGTCTTTACAATAAGAAAGAAGTTCTGCTGACCTGTATAATGGGGCAAGTTCCCGTTACTTGCCCCAGCTCCTGCCACTCCAGCAGTTCAAAAGTGTACAAATGCAAGTAGATAAATAGGTACCACTTCAGTGGGAAGGTAACAGCATTCCAAGTGCCTCGGCATATAGTCATGCTGGCCACATGATCATGGAAATGGCTTCAGACAATGCTGGCTCCCTTAGCTAAGAAATGGAAATGGGCAGGAGAAACATTTGTGATATATCAGTTTTGTAAATAGAATGAGTCAGGTCAAAGCTATATAACGTAGCCGGTTTACTGAACCTAAGTAGCTGTGCTTGGTGCCTGAGTTGACTTTCTATATATTCTATATATTCTCAGAAGGAAAGAAGGCACCAAAATATCTTTCTACTTATAAGGCTATCTTCCTGAAATTGTTTTTAAGACCTGTTTTAGCCCATCCCTACAGAATTATATCTCAGTGAAATTGATTGGCAGTAAAATAAATTAGAAAAGACAAAAGAAAACCCTTTTTCTCAGTGACTAATGTATGGAATTTGTTGCCAGGAGACGAGAAGTGGTGCCTTTTGAAAGTGTTAGGTTAACAAAGCTAGTAGTTAAGTGGAATTTCTGGTTAGTTGGTTTATTCATTAAAGGTATATATGTACAAGCATCACTCTCTCTTACTCTGGAGATTTAAAGCAGTTATAAAAATACAGAATAAAACGATCAAATAGATAAACAGTTTTTAAAAAAATTATAGAAATAATATAAAAAACGATAACCTGGAGCAAGCATTAGGGATGGGGTCTTTGGGCTTAATGTAAAAAACCACTGTAAACATGATTTTGTGAAGCACATGTAAAACATCAGTTTTGCAGCTTACGGTATCATACAACTGACGTCCCTCAAGATCCTATGAAGATGCTCTTTTGGGATTGCTTACAGATTCTACCACTTTCAAGTAAATGAACAATGCAGAATGACTTTCTTGCTCTTCTTGTGGGGTTTAGGAAGCCTCTGGCCAGCCAGTATTTAACAGAGGATACAGAGATAAATGGACCCAATGACTGAGATCCTTCTTGTGTTCCTATGCACTAGTGTTAATTGTTATCCCCTTTCCTTCTCTCCCATTTGCTCCCCTATCGTGTATGACCGACTGCAGAAACAGAGGGATGAGGACTCGCCTGGGCTGTCTGTCTCACAAGTCAGACTCATGCAGCGATTTCACAGCCATCCTTCCGGACAAACCAACCAGGGCTTTGAAGTAAGTTGGAGGCCTTTGTTTTCAGGATCCCTTTCTCCTTTCTTTCAATTGGCAAGGTGAAGGAATTTACCAAGAAATGCAATAACTGGCAAGAGAGACATGGTGGGTGGGGGGAAATGGTATCGGAATGATGAGATATGTGTGTAGGAATACTCCCATGCAGGTGCTACAATTAAGTACTTGCATCAATTAGGAGTATCTAAGTTGTTATTGGTATACTGATGTCATAATGCATGTGTCATCACTGTCACCCCCCCCCCCCCCGATATCCACAAGGGAATGGTATGAAGATTCTGATAAACAATTTGCTAGCAATTATAGCTTTATACTTCAAATAGGTTAACTCACAGAATGCGCCCAAATGATTCTCATGGAATTGAAATTTGGCAAATTTTATTAAACATATGACATATAAATGATCAGAAAACAGTTTATGACTTAATACAAAATGTCATAAAACAGGGATTCTCAAACTTTTTTTCACCACAGACCCTTAAACCCAAATGAAATAATATATATTCTTACTATTAGAGACTGAATGCTTCTAAGGCCATTTTCCCACTGATGTCGTACATCATATTTACAGACCTCTCACATCGTGGTTGTAAATTGTTTCAACTCCTACCCTCAAAATGGAGCACTGCACACCAAGACAACTAGATACAAGAACAGTTTTTTCCCGAACGTCATCACTCTGCTAAACAAATAATTCCCTCACCACTGTCAATCTATTTACTAAATCTGCATTACTATTACTATTAATCTTCTCATCATTCCTATCACCCATCTCCTCCCACTTATGACTGCATTACTATAACTTAGTTGCTTGTATCCTTATGATTTATATTGATTGTTTCTTAGTATGCCTATT
>JAPKID020004715.1:0-11523 GCA_026931265.2 Tropidonophis doriae | reverse complement strand
AGGAGAAATTTCCTGACAATTAGAACAATTAATCAGTGGAACAGCTTGCCTCCAGAAGTTGTGAATGCCCCAACACTAAAAGTCTTCAAGAAGATGTTGGATAGCCATTTGTCTGAAATGGTATAAGGTTCCTGCCTGCGCAGGGGGTTGGACTAGATGACCTCCAAGGTCCCTTCCAACTCTGCTATTGTATTATTGTAAACAGCAAATCATGGCTTACAATTCACAACTATTGGGTTCACCTATCATGCTAAATGAAAATTAAAGCCAACTCAGTAGATGTTTTATTTTGAATGGACCAAGAAAGTAGCTGTATGGAGATCTGTATTTACTCTAACCTGCCTTACAATGAGAATCATTTAATTCTAGATCTCTAAAGCTACAAGTTTTGAGACTGAGGAACTTTTATAGGGAGCCAGGGACACCCCACCAGAGAATAATCCTACAATGAAAAATATGTGCTTGACTTCAACTTCTAAAAATAAAAATCAGCAAAGGGAAGGAAGTGACTGAATCTGGGATAATACTGATGTGTGTGTGTCTGTGTGTGCGTGTTGTGTTTGGGGAAATGGGAGTGATCCAGCTAGGAAACTCCACCCAAGCCTAATCACGTAGCAGATTTCATTTGAATTCTATAAGGAGGATGTGCACAAGTTTGGGGGCTTTTTGACATATGAAGATGAAAGGGAATACTACAACATGATTGTCTTAGGGTGAATAATTTTAATCTACCACATTTCTTTATGCCTTAGATATAACCTGATTATCAGTTACAGCTGTAGAGGATTTTATCTTTCTAAAGAACACTGCAATTTATTTATTTTTATTTGTTTGTTTGTTTATTTGTTTATTTATATATAACACTTCTTAACCACCCTCCTTCCTCCCTTAATACTTGTTATTAGTATTACCACATAAGCCACAATGCAATTTCCCCCCCTTAAAATAAGCATTATTGATCAATTATATTCATATATAATATGCCTAATTACATCTTCAAGGTTCTTAGAAGAAATTTTCCTCCTTAAAAAAAACAATAGAAAACTACTGCAAAGAATTAAAGCCAAGAATAACAAATTTTGGGAGAGAGGACAAAATTGTACTGTGTTATAGCAATCACTCAAACTGTATATCACAAACTTTTCTCTTGCACTGGTTTCTGATATTTTTAAACATTTCTTACATGTTTGATCAAGATCTTTTTCTAAAAAGTCTATATACGTTTAATACCTTTGACATTCATATGACAGAGAGAGAAAAAAATAGGTCACCCTTTCATTAATATGTACGTAACTCCAATTTCTTAAGAATGTTTTCAAATACCCATGAAGAGCATTTATATGAGGTATCTGAAAATCAATACCTAGATACCACATAGAGGATGTTTGTGGTATTTCAGGACTTCCCAAATCATAGTTTAGGAACAGTAGAGAAAGAATACTTTGAATGGGAAGGAAGAACAGATTTATGAAGTACAAAAGAATCTCATGTTTTAAAAAATGAAATATTAGACAATCAGTCAACTAATCACTGCCTACATCAATTAAAAGGCTATTTAGTCCATGAAATTATGTGAAAAACATCACAAGCATCTTCAGAGTTACAGTGGCTTAACACACTAGAAATCTCTAAAACAGAGACAGAGACTTTTGATGGTGCTATATTGCCAGTTTTCAAAAATGTATATGTTGCATAAGGATGTTCTTGCTTTGTTCTATTGTATTACTTACTTATTCTTTGGCTTAGTTTCAGTTTACAATGCCTCTTAATTTCTAATTTAAGGATGCTTCTCAGAATTATTTTTTAAGAGAATGCTTTTAACTATCATACCAAATCATAGCAGTTAATAGTTGCAGCAGTAGAAGAAATCAGTTCTTTTAATTTTCAAACTGAGGCTCAAACTCCTGGAACGTATAAGTCTTCTCTATTACATTCCAGGTAAAGCATGCCTACTGCAGGGGTTTTGAACCAACTTAAAAAGAACTTGGTGCAATCCTCTGGGCAACCTTCCTTAATCTATCATTTAGGACTAAATTCTGTACAGAGCATAAAGATAATCAAGACTTATTAAAAATTCTAACTACAATCTGAGAAGCACAAGAAATAACCAAATGTATTTAGCAAGAAGACGAAAAGCAAGCAAGCAAGAAGAAAATGGATCTTGTGGGAACACACTCAGAGCTACTTTCAAAAGTTCTAGGATGAAAATTGGTTGCAGATATGTATTCTGCGTTTTAAATTCTGTAAATAGAGCAAATGGTCTTAGGGGGATATCTAGTCAGTATTAAGTGACCTTCCACTGGCAAAGAGACTTCAGTTATGCTCTCACAGGAGAACATAATCTTTATTTATCCAAAAATAAGTCTAACTGTGCTCAGTGGGCCTTTTTCATTAAAAAAGATGGTTACTACCTAAGGAAGCAAATACTTCAGCTGCCTTTTACAAACTGTAAACAAGTGTTAGGTAATTCTAAACTATGTGTTCCAGGCTATGATGCCACTGAGATTTTCTCCTGAGTTGAATCACAACATACGCTTTGTTAAAAATTCTCTCCAGATAAAGAGATTAGAATATTTTCAAGTGACTCATCTTCCTGTCCTAGTTTTTAGATTTTTACATCAGTGTAGATAGTACATGAATGCAAAGCCAAGAAAGGAAGTAAATCTCAATGTTAAAAAGCTGAGGTGAAAGAATTTGAAGATAAAGATAAAGTGACACCTTCTGTTTAGTTGTGTAACTACATTTACTTTTACATGTTTGAATTTAATAACTAAAAACTGTATGTATAGTTGTAATATGTTTTACAGAATATGCCCCTTTAAATATACAAATGTTTCCTCTTCATTTTGATTGACCATGAAAAAAGAAATAAATTCCAATTGCATAAATGGAACTGGTATGATTAGAATACATAATAAATTGCCACATAATAAATTGCCACAGATTCATTGCAGCAGTGAATCTGATCCTGAAAACAACCACTGTCTTTCATGGCCTATATACATTTACTGAGGATTAAATCCTATTGTTGGGGATTTACCTAGGAAGAAGTTCTCTGAATTTGGGCAACAGATTTTCAAGTTGGTAAACACTGCCATGGATGATAACCTCATTTGCAGCAGCTTAACTAAAGGCTGAAAAACAATGCTCTGCTTTTTGGATAGTGAGGAATAGCCAGCTTTGGATCTACTAAGTCAAATGCTAACTTCCAGACCAACCTAAATTGAGTTTAGAAACAATGTCAGTCTAAATCTGGTATATTGCATCAAAAGTGGTACATTTTACATTCCAATAGAAGATAATATGTGGACTCAGGATTGAACTTTAGAGTCCTTGGTACCCTGTGAACCTGGTTTGATTGCTTGCAGATATTTCACTATCTGACTAGGTAACATCATCAATGCTAATGAGTGTAAGATTTGCTTGCTGTCTATATAGTGTAGCTTGCCCTGAAAGTGTGGTTTTGTTGGTGAATGTTCCTTGATTATTGTTTTCTGTTTGATTATTTATCTGATGTTAATCCCTGTTTATTTGGGTGTAGGATGCTGGAGAGCATGTGTTCAAGTCATTTTGTTTCCTTTTTATTTATTTTTTAATTGTCTCTTTTAAATGGTGTGTTTATAAACTGAAAACATGTGTTGGCCCAATTACCATCATTAGCGAGAACTATCTACATTTCAGTTGATGCATTTCCAAATCATATTTCCATTCTTTACAGTCACATATTTGCTACCTCACATTCAGTTTGCAATCGATTACTATTCTGTAATCTTTTAGAAGCCACATATCCTTCTCCAATATTTGTGGACTTGATCTTATCAAACAATCACATTTACCCTGCCAACCTTATTTTTCTTATACAAAACTCCTCAGCCTCATATTCCCAACAAAAGTGCTATGCAGCTTCCTTTAGTTTTTCATAAGTAGAACTTATAACACTATGATTCTGAAACACACAGTGCTCAACAATGCTTGGAAAGGCTATGTGGAAAAAACCAATTGGGAAGTGACTTTTGCAGGAGAAATAGAGCCAAGAAGACAGGTTGCAATGTGGAGCAGGTATAATTTGCAAGTGAAGCAGTTAATAGGCTGACCAGATAAAGTGTGTGGGTAGATCCAGCCCTGAGTTTCATTAGGCCAAAACAGCTGTAGATGGGTGTATCTGTTTAAATAACCTTCTGAGTCATTCTGTTTTATAATTTTCTTCAGCTCTACATTTCTCAAGCACCCAATGAAACTCATAATAATTTACTATGAGTATTTAGATATAATCATTTCATCCAAAATTGCTAGAGGGGGTAGTCTTCAATTGGTTATTTTCTTCCATTACTTAATTGCGTAGCCAGTGAATTTATTTTGGTTTCTTTCGATATAGTAATACATCAGACTGTATTGTAAAATACTTTAAAGATTACAAAAATTATATTTTAATTCTTGTACATTTTAAAAATCACTTTCAACCAGTTCTTATTTAAAAAAAACCCTGAAGATGGTAAACATATTTATCTAATAAAACTATTATTACTTAATAAATAATAAACATATGTACCTAATGCATAGGAAAAACTTCTGTTGTAAAGGTGTTCCTGTGTGGATGTGAGTGAGAGAACATAAACCAACCAATAGCTCTCTCTCTCTCTCTCTCTCTCTCTCTCTCTGTCTCTGTCTCTCTCTCTCTCTGTCTCTCTCTCTCTCTCTCTCTCTCTCACACACACACACACGGCAAAAATATATGCCTTGTGTAAACACAAAGAAAGGCTTTCAAAACACGTTTTCATATTAGCATATTTAATCAACAGATAAATAGATAAAAACTTATCTCATTCATCCATTAAGATGGTTATCTTGATTTGGAAGAGTCCGAAAAAATCTTACCTGGACTGAGGTGTGTGAAAGAGCCAATGACAAAATCCAGTGTGGAAACCGCCAAGAGAAAGAGAAGTAGCAGCTGAAGTCGTATTATCCATTTCACCCCAGCCAGGTTAATTCCAAGCAAGGCCAGCAGAACTACAAGGGAGATGCCTCTGATTGCCCAAATGTTATTGAAGTTCAGGAGGCCAGAGATGGATTCAGCAAATCCAGTAATAAACATAGCACCTGCAACACACTGAAGAACATTTTTATCTGTGAAGAGCCTAAACAGTTTGAACTGGAGGTTAATGAATATGTTATTTATTTTTTATCTAAAAAAAATACATTATTTGGGAGCTCTGCCACTCAGACTTCATTAGAAAGAGAAAACTCAGAAGAGGATACAAGATTCTCAGGGAGGCCAAAGATCTAATGTGGGTTCTATTAATAACAACACTGAGAAAAGGTAAAAACTAGAATGTTAACAAGACAAGTCAACTAAATCTGATTTTCTGTATTTTTTTTCCTTTTAGGAAAGAGATTTGTGCCTTGGCCATTAATGACAACTACAAAAGTTAATTTCAGATTCTGACTCAACTGTATCCCTCTATCAATTTATACAACCCATGGTCAAATGGATTTCTTATCAGTGGTGGGTTGCAGGTGCCTGACAGGAGCACCGGGTACCATTCTACCCACCCATCCACTGTCCTTACCTGTATTTGAGCTCTTTGGCGCTTCCGCACAGAGCATATGGCGCCTCTGCGATGCTCCGCAGAGCAGCTGGATCATCGCAGAGGTGTCGCAGATAGTCACAGAAGATAAGGACACATGCATGTGTATGTGCACATACTGCACATGTTTATATGGTGGACACTGGCTCCGCTGCACCGTACCAGTTGCACTGGGATCCAGAACCCACCACTGTTTCTTACCCTCATCCCCAAATGGGATAACCAAAATATTGTTTGTACTGTAGGAAGAAGAGGAAGCAAACAGTAAGTACTGATAGTTTTTACTAATAATCATTTGGTATATAGAAGGGTTTTTTTTAAGCGATACTCTTGGAGAACATAGTATACATAGTCTGAAAGTTGACTCTGGCTAAACACTGAAACAAACTGAGAAAATATTTCTCTCACACTCACAACATTGAATGTTGTAAACCAGGGATGTCAAAGTGGCAGCCCAGGGGCTGGATGCATCACACACAGGTCACACCCACCCCCAGTTCCACAAAGGCAAAAAATGTCACAATACGTCATGATACATCACGTGGCACGATCAAGTTTGACACCCATGCTGTAAATAAAGGCATCTAGTACCTTTACCCAGTACTACCCAAGGCTAATCAGAAACCTATTTTAATCAAACAAAAATCTGAAAAAACCATTCCTTGATAACTTCCTAGGT
Organism: Tropidonophis doriae; assembly: GCA_026931265.2. NCBI lineage: Eukaryota > Metazoa > Chordata > Lepidosauria > Squamata > Natricidae > Tropidonophis > Tropidonophis doriae. Next base: position 5,259 of record JAPKID020004715.1, on the reverse strand, counting down.
GTAGTAATGTTTGACAGATGTTGATGAGTCAGGTTGATTCACTTGCAAAACTAGGAACTACCAATTAATAAAGTAGAATGGTTTTCAGAATATCTTAATTATATCTATGCATAAAATATTATGGTGCTATGGACAGCTCTTCTTCTTGATTACTACAGTGCATTTTATTAAATTATCGACTAAAATATTTTGCTAAAATTCAATTGATTTTTAAACTCTATAAATCTAGTTCCCAAGTTACGCCAATGGCATTTTTAAAGATAAATGCATCAGCATACATGTAAACAATATTCTAGTAAAGCGTCACAGCTTGCATAAACTTTTGTCATCATTTAAATTGTTATCATATAGTAATCAATGGGTGGCACTAAGAACTGTTTCTGCATTTAAATATTATGATGAGTATTAATTTCAGCTTGGTGCTGAACATAATTAAGGCCTCAGAATAAATAGACTAAACCGGCTGAAACTAAACAGGTATGGGTTTCATCTGTGGTATGAATGGGAAACCAGAATAAAAATGTATCCTCATTTAGGTTTTTTGATAGAAGAAAGATGAAGTATTAGACTATTATGAGACTGTCTACCAAAATTGTTTTGAGTGGGTGGTTACATTTGGAGTTTTAACAGTATGCTGTGACAATAGCTACCATGTAAGGATTGCTTATCCTTAAAAAGGCTGCCATGATGTTGCAACATTAAAAATTTATCAAAAGGCATACTAGTGAGACTATGTCTAGCTTGACCGAGCACTCAGATGAAGCTAGCTAATGACTGGTAGTGTATTCACAGAGAAGGGACATCAACAAGCTTTAAGAACAACAAAGCATGGCCAGGACCCTGGAGAGCTCACTGCAGGAAGTTAAAAGCTAGGTGAAAGCAGTTGTTCCATACATTCCCAACGTGCAACTGAAGGATTAGAATGCTGGAAGGGTCATTCTTTGCTTGCTAAAGAGCCTGTGGCTCCATCTGACATCCGAGAAACGTGCACATCAGGTGAGTTGGTGTAGAAATTCAGAGCTTCTTCTGAATTGGGCTGACATGGAATTCATCATCATACTCAGCAGCTTCTTAAGAATCTTGTTGAGAACCTGATTTTGGGGCTGCCAAAGATTATTCCTTTAAGATCTGGATATGCTGTGCATTACCAATGAATACTGAATTAAAGCTGCTCACTATTTTTATTTTAAAAAAATTGAATGTGAGGCATTCATGTAAATAAAAATTAGACTGAAGGTTGACATTTTGCAACATGTTAGCTTCATATTTTTCTTTAATTGAATATTTTTTTAAAAATCAACGTAGAAAGAAGCTGGAAGTGCCAATGAAAATGTCCACAAACAATATATTATACTGTATATTGAATAACAGTGTACTAAATAAAAATGTTGACTAAACAGATTCCATTTTTAAGCAGATCACCAACAATTAGAATTGTGGGGATACAGTCTAATTGTTAAACATGGTAATTTGGATGTGCTTCATTTCATTTGAGTTTTAATGTTTGCATTTACTTAAATTTCATTTTGTGAAAACTTTAGGATTTAATGTTTGTATTTACTTAAATTTCATTTTGTGAAAACTTTAGGATTTAGCAAATAATGTAATATTCTTTAAAGTTTTTTAAATGTTGTTTCGGAACATTTCTTCTAATAAAACCTGGTATCCAAGGCTTGGAGTAAGAATAATCTTAAATTAAAAGGCATCCCATGCATAGAATCATATGCAAATCCTCAATTTATTTTCCAGGCTTTCAAAGGGCAGGTAGTATTTCATTCATACTGCATCAAGTTTTCCAATAAAGAAAAGCTGTATTTTAGAAAGTCACAATTAAGCAAGATTAACTTTCATCACACCTCAAAGTTTTCAACCAGAACTCTCTCTTTTTTTCTTTTTGGAATAGGTATCTTTTCAATTAGCACAACGGAATTTACAAAGTTTGGATATTATTGCCCTAAAGGGAAAAATTAATGGGGGGCAAATTACATTAAAATACACATTCTTACCTGACCAAAAATATAAAGTAGGCCAATGGTCCCTCCAACCTGACCTCCAAGGACAGTGGAAATCATTGAATAGACTCCTCCATTTCCAATGCTACATCGTTCACGAACTCCAATGCCAGACAAGACGGTTACTAAGGCAACCATGATGACAAAGGACACCAAAAACATGCCCATTAGAATCCCAGTGTTCCCCTGAAATGGAAGGGGATGGTTGAAACAAAAAATAATATGATGTATAAATTAATAACTATGGTACACTAAGAGCAAACCATTGGTGGAAGATGGCTGATATATAATCCAGAAGTGAATTCACTGAAGTTACTTCAAACAGAAAGGCTACTATTTGTTATCAATGGATTAATACCCAAGATTAGCTTGCGCACTATTCCCATGCCACTTCTCCCTGTATTGAATTGTACTTTCATAATGACTCAGGATGCCCAAAGTGGTAGGGACTCTTTTAAGACTAATTGAAAAATATGTCCTTTGCTGCAACTATCCATAAAAATTAGCTTCCTTGGGCAAAGGTAAAAAGGTTAAGCATGAAGGGTTTCTAACATGCAACATTTAATTCCCCTGAAAACCATTCTCATGACCAAAACATATGCCTAGTTTTTCAGAAATAATCAGATACAACAAGACTGATCCCATCTGCATCTTTCACAGGCATCTACTTATAAAATTCGGCACAGCAGAGATAGAGTTTTACATCGTGATCTTTGGATAAGGAAAGGAACAAGTCCCTGTGTTCTTATATTTCCACATTTGTATCCTCAGATTTGTATCCTATTCCAAGCATTGCCAGCATGTAGATGTAAATAAAGAAGTGATCTCTTAAACTTTTCCTCTGAGCTTTAGAGATCCTTATTGTGAACAAATCCAAGCCTTTTGTTTCCTTCAGCTCTTCTTCAAAGCACTCTGTGTTGCTCTTATCCAGCAGGCGTGGTGTTCCTTCCTGTAGCAGCTCTCCAGAAGGGGAAGTGATTTTAAGCTTTTTGGCTAATTGTTGCTTTGTGCAAAGTATATTAGACTATACTTATACCATCAACATATTTAAGTAGCACTCTAGGTTCATTGCCCATTTGAAATATATATATATCTAGTACACATAACTTAAAAATACATGATGCAAGCTGCAACAATGCATTCCTTTTCAAAAATAGCCCTTTAGGGAGGGAGTATAAAAGGAGTAGATGCCAGCAGATGTGAACATGCTGAGTCCTGGCTCCGGCTCCTTGATCTTCCACAGCTGTCATCGAACACAGCAGGGCAAGAAATTGAAATAGAATTTCATGAATACAGCTGCATTCTGGGTAGCTATTGGTTAGCCAAAAAGAGGCAGAAAAATAAGATGGGATTCAGCAACAGAAGAAGTAATAATGTTGAATGGAGGCTTATCAGAAAATCAGAAAAATGACTTTTCTAATGAAAGAATATAATTAGGCCCGTGTATTTGCTAAGAAGTGGTTGCTTAACTATGGTTCATAGGAAAAACCACGATTAGTTGGATTTAGAAAACACAGGAAACTATAGGTAGAAAAAATAGCAATAAGACCATCCAAGCTGGAAATATTTCAGTTAAGGATGAGTCTACTCCATATCAGCTTCTGCCACTTGCAGTGAAAAATTTGAGATCTTTTCATAGAATCCAATGTATAAACTCACATGTTCTTGGAAATAGGAGTCTTATATGAGTTTAGCTATTTAAATTTATTTTGCATAGCAGCCAATTATTTGTAGAATTTTGGAAATGCAATTACCACCATCAACATCAGTGTTCTATTAACACAAATCCTACTTTATCCAGCATTGCATTGCATCCATTAATTCCAACAGGTTGGCCTACCTATCAAATCAGGGGTGAAATTTAACCGGATCAGACCAGTTGAGATGAACCAGTAGGGATGATTTGAATCAGTTCACCGAATTGGTAAAAACCACCTGTGTTTGGCCCCGCCCATGCCTGCCTGGTCACCTGCTCAGTCACCCAGTCACCGCTCACCTCTTCCAGCCACTTGCTTAGCCCACCCACCCAATCCAAATGTTTCTCCCTCCTTTCACAGCGGAGCTATTGCAACCTGTCCCTTTAAGCTACTTTGACCTCCTGGAAGGGATGGGCTCAGGGGGGAACATAAAGGGAGCAGCAGCTCCACTGTGAATGAATGAAGAAAAGTTCGGCTTCTCTCAGCCACAGCATTCACTATGAGCCCTCGTTCTCATACAAATATTTTTTCCTACTGGGTTCTGCAGGCATGGCTTGGTGTCATGTAATTGAGTGAGCATGGCCATGAGTGACATTGAGTTGGCCATGCCCACTCGGTCACAGGACCCCACCACCACCACCAAGCCATGCCCACATAGGGTATGGGTAGGGGGGGGGGAATTGAATTTCACCCCTGTATCAAACTCATATGAATGTTTCAACTTTTGAATGTGACCCATATGTCTCAATAATTCTGGCAACATATTTAATAAAATCAGGGACAATGTTGCAGAAGAAATATATTTGATATATATATTTTTTTTAAATGAGTAGGATTACTGTTTTACAGCTGTTACCTGAGATGATACCAAATTCTTTAATGTTTTCGGAGAATATATCACTATGGCAACATGTTTCACCTGAACAGTTATTTTTAATCAGCTTCACTACAACTAATCCAAGACACTTTATTGCTATTTTTACATTCATAGGAAAACAGAGAAGAAGAAAAAATATTAACACAGCTATAAAAACTCTATCATATGTTAATTGTGAGTGTTTAAATATTGAGTAAAATGGACATTTCACTTTTATCTGTAAAGTTTTGTAAATGGATATTGGAGCCACAATATCATGCAGCTTATTCTGAATTAGTTTTGAATTATTTCAGCAAGATTGATTTTTTAAGAAAGCCTGTTAAAGAACTAAAAGAAGACTAGGGATGGATGTTGTAGCAAAGTCTGATGATTTTATAAGATGATGCATACTTGGTGAGACAAACTGGGTTATTGAAAATACACTGTTTACTGACCTGGATACCATACCACATACTGTTTACTGATCTTGGCAGTTATTTGCTCTCCAATCATGTTTTGATTTAGTTTCTGAACTTTTTGTTACCAGATTAGGTAACATCATCATCAGGATTTTCTTGTCCTATTGTCCTTAGCTTATAAATATCTTGTGTGCCAGTTTGGTCAGTTGGTCGTGTGGTTGTTTGTTTGTTTGCTGTATTTAAATATTTAAATTCCTAGCAGCTGACTGGTTCTC
>JAPKID020004713.1:0-11524 GCA_026931265.2 Tropidonophis doriae | reverse complement strand
TTAAACTCGACACTTTTAATATGTGTAGACTTCAATTCCCAGAATTCCCCAGTCAGCACGTTAGCGAGGGAATTCTGGAAGTTGAAGTCCTCAAATCTTAAAAGACGTTGAGGTTGAGAAACACTGACCTAAAGATTACTCACTGCCCAACTATCTCACTGCTATAATTTTGATATGACAAATAACTAAAGGGAGAACCAACTTTAGTGCAATTTTCAGTCGTATGCAAGATTATAAAATAATTCAGCTAGCACAATTATGTACAGCAAAGCAGGGATGGTATATGTGTTATCTAATATCAATCTAACTGCATGTATTAGTAGCAGAATGGTAAGAAAATGGTGGGGAAATATTCATTGCTCAATCACTGATTGGATCCTATACAGGTAGTCCTCAACTTATGACCACAGTTGAGCTCAACATTTTTGTTGCTAAGTGAGACAGCTGCTAAGTGAATTTTTCTCATTTTACAACCCTTCTTGCCACAGATGTTAAATGAATCTCTGTAGTTGTTAAGTTAGTAACACTATTGTACAGTAAATCCAGCTTCCCCATTGAGTTTAGTTGTGAGAAGGTAGCAAAAAATGATCACATGGGCTTGGGACACTGCGACAGTCATAAATATGACTCAGTTGACAAGCATATGAATTTTGATTGCATGACCATGGAGATGTTGGAATTGTCATAAGTGTGAAAAACAATCACAGCTCACTCATGCTGTTGTAACTTTGAATGGTTTGAATGGTTACTAAACAAATGGTGGTAAGTTGAGGACTACCTGGACTAACATCCATAATATAAGATTTACTAACTTCTCTTGTTTTGGCACAGAAAGGTTCTGCCATAGAAACATGGCACACGCCTGGGAGGCAGGAATTAGACCCGTCATAGAAAGTGAGATGCCTTTTTGTTGTCCTGCAAAGAAAACAACAACATGAATCAGTGAAGATAACGTAAATCATGCATGTCCATCCTTTTGGCTTGCCTTGATTGAACAGGGATTATCTTGGGCTGCATATAGAATATATAATACCACTAATTTATGATGATATCAATCACTTACCCTGTTTCCTTGAAAATAAGACTTCCCCGTATAATAAGCCAAATCAGGCTTTTGAGTGCATGCGCTAAAATAAACCCTTCCTGAAAGTAAGCCCGCCCCGAAAATATTGCAACACAGCAGCAACCTTTTAAAATCCTTAGATATATGTCATGTTAATGTGCTTAATGTTAATTCCTTTGTGTTATAGTTGTAAACTCAGAAGATTACAGTTCAAAACAAAAGTAGAATTCTGTTCCTCTAAGACTTTAAACTGCCTTCACATATTCCCACCTTGGGGTGCAAGTCACATTAGCAGAGTGTGCAAAGATTTCTCAACTCTATTTCAGAAACCAACCATTTTTGAACTCGTATCTTTTATCATTATCTTGCCAACTATTCCCATTTTTTGCGATACAGTACTTCACCAATGATGAGTTAAAAGAGGGACTGAAATGATATCAACCCTTCTCAAGTCCGTTATCCAATGTGTGGAACAAAGAACATGATACTCTTAAGACCTTCCTGGATAATAATTCCAGTAGGGTTTTTTGTCACTTCAAACAATCACTAAACGAACTGTTCTAAGTCAGGATCTACCTGTATCATTAAGGTTAGAAGAAATAATATTGGCATAGGCAAATTAACGCAAAGCAGGGCAAACAGTACTTTCCAACTGAAATCAGACATTGTGGAAACAAAACATACCCACATTCTTCCAACTGGAAAGATTGTAATAACAGTTATTCTTCCTCCCTAAATTATACTAGACAACCACAGTAACAAAATTACAGTTTGTTCCAGGGGAAACATATTCGGACAGATACTTAGAAAGAGGCCTTAAACAGAAACGAGACCATCATCTTCACGGATATTAGTAGACCCGAAGTTTTAAAAAAAGAGATGGAAAGAAACAAAATGCTTCTCAATTTGTAAAACAAAACTGGCAAGAAAAACACGAAGACTGTGCCGTGCCACAGAATGCTGTTTGGTCAGCAACACTCAGCAGAAAACATTTGTGAACATACATAGCAAATGGACTGGGGAGCGGGAGGGAAAGGGAGTATAGCCAAAAATAGCCTCAATGCACTCCTGCCAAAACTTCAGAACTTCAACTCTCGCCAACACTGTCAGCAATAGCCAAGGGCAAAGAACGGGAAGAATTGTTAAATCCAAACATCTGGAAGGGATCAGGTGGCCACTCATAATGCAATGTGTAGGAAATGAACAGGAACATTCCCTACACATCCTGCCAATAAGATATGGGCTCTTAACAAATGACTCTGCTAAATGAGTAAGAAACACATTTCAATAGCTTTGCTGCAAAGTTCTGAGCAACTATTAGGCATGCGAGAAATATGCAGGCTTGCAATAGAGTGATAGACCACTCCAATGGGATTAGACCTCCCAGAATTCTCTGGCAATGGCCATGATGAATAGGATTCTGGGAATTGCAGTTCTAACATGGGATGGGCATTAGGGAGGGGGCACAAGATACAGCTGCAGCATTGACAACATGACTGTGAGACGGGAATGAAGATACTATCATACTTCATGCAACAAGAAAACTAATGTGGTGCGGTGCTTATTTTATTAATAAAATTGCATAAATCTTGCTGTGACAATAAATTAATTTGATTACAGCTACTCTTGGATTATAGCCTTCTTCAGAAGCTAGCATTTACCCTGGGAATCAATTATTTCAGCTCATGGTTTGATTTTCAAGAAGCCAAAGTTGTGTTTAAATCAGTTGCTTGAGTGTGGCTCAAGAACTCTGCTTGGGTTTCTTGTGATGGGATGTGTACTTTTAAACTAGAACTTCCCTTCAAAATGTAGCCTTTGCAGGAGCAACTGAAAAAAGAAAACTATCACAAATGTTAAGGATTTTAAAAATGGATATAATGAAGTCTAGCCATTTATAAACAGTTCCGCCAGTTATAGGTAGTTTTCGACTTCCGACCACAACTGAGCCCAAAATTTCTTTTGCTAAGTGAGACAGTTGTTAAGTGAGTTTTGCCCCATTTTACTACCTTTCTTGCCATGGTTGTTGAGTGAATCACTGCAGTTGTTAATTTAGAAATACCGTTGTTAAGTGAATCTGTCCTTCCCACTGACTTTGTCAGAAGGTCGTCAAAGGTGATCACATGACCCCCAGGACATTGCAATGGTCATAAATGTGAGTCAATTGCTAAATATTTGAATTTTAATCACATGAACAAGGAGATGCTACAATGATATTAAGTGTGAAAAACAATGTCACTTTTTCAGTGCCTTTGTAACTTCAAATGTTCACTAAATAAACTGCTGGGAATTGAGAATTATCTGTATTTTAATACCAGGGAAATTTATTTAATTCATTTCTTCCAACCGAAATCTCAAGTCAAGCTGACATCCAAAATCAATTGGGGGGGAGGGAGCAGATTGACTAAACAACTGCAGTGATTTGCTTAACAACGGTGGCAAACGGCTATAAAGTGGACCTCAACTCACTCAGCAACTTGTGTACCAACAAAAACTCTGGGCTCTATTGCCATACGTCGAGAACTATCTATATTAGTAGGATAGGGAGATAGGATTGTTTTGGGGATATAAGATGCCAGTTGACTCAGTGGCTTTCAGAAAAGAGGATGCAGAAAATATGACAGATGGTGACGGAAAGGTCTATGAAGGGGAAGGTGTTGTGATGGACTACAGTGAAGCAGTACGTTCCCAGGAAGGAGAACATTCCAAGGAGGGACAGGCGAGACCAGAGACAACACAGTCTGGATTTGGATTGAAAAAAGAGGAAGAGATTTAAGACAGCCACAGCCTAGACCTGTGATGGCAAACTTATGGCTCATGTCCCACAGGTGGCATGCAGAGCCCTCTCTGTGGGCACACGAGCTGTCACCTAACTCAGCTCCAGCACACATGTGCCTCCCGCCAGCCAGCTGGTTTTCATGTCTCTGCCGCTCATGTGTGGGGCACACGTGCAGGGGTCACACACACATACGTGGAGATCTGGTTGCATGTGTGGGTCACACATGCATGCGTGGGGGGTTGGGCGTGGAGGCTGCATGCATTGCATTATGGGTGCGTGTGCATTCTTTTGGCATGCAATGACAAAAAGGTTAGCCATCATTGGCCTAGACTCTCCCAGGATAGCTCATCTGAGGAGAGGCTAGGGAGTTGCTGTCCTAAATCTCTTCCTTTCTTCAATGCAATTCCAGCCTGTGTTGTCTCTGGTCTCGCTCCCTCTCCCTCCACTGGAATGTGTCCACTCCTTCTTGGGAAACTACCGTTTCCCTGTAGTCCATCACAACACCTCTCCCTTCACAGACACAATCCTTTAGTCTGGCAGGATTCTGTCTATATGATGTAAGAAAGACCTGACATTTGGTTGGTTTGTTCTAGGATTATGTCATTTCTGGGCTGGACCCGACACAGATAGGTTTGGGTATGTGAACTGCAGGAAGCATGAACTGTGTCCATAGGCAATGTAGAAGAAATCAGGCACTAAGGACTGACTGTGGAGCTGGGCTTTTATAACAGAACAGCTCACTTTATAAAAACATTCAAGATCTATTCCGGTTTCTTTAATAAATACCATCATTGTTTCTACTGAATAATAAATGAAATTTGACAAGTCAATTGCACTTTTCATTTTGTCCCCCCACCCCCTTCTTTATGCTGTCTCCTCCAACAGTAATTGCTTTTGTGCAGAAGGGAGGAAAAAGAGACCAAGAGATGGTATCAATGTGCTTTAATCCACCAAAATACACAGCCTTTATTGTGACTTGAATTATGGTCTAACCTAGCTGAGAAAACTAGACTGTCTCAAAAAAATGCAGAAATCTTCCCTTTCCTGTGCATCAGATATATTAAAAGCTAAACAGATAAACCTTAAAGAGACATATGACACATTTTGCTTGTGATTGGCTTAACAATAATTCATATTTTTTTATAAATTACATCTATGAAAAACAGTAAATTAAGAGTGGTTTTTTAAAAAATAAATTGCATCTAGGAACAACAGTAAATTAAAGAGTCAGTGTGAGGTCAGAACAATATCCTATATATCTCTTGGCTTGCAAAAAGAGGGGAATGTGTCAATTTCCCAACTACTTTAATACATTTGAAACATCTTGATGCTTTTAAAGCTTCTATCCTCTCTCCCTCTGTTGTATAGCTACTCTTTCCTCATAACCATAGATATCTCTTGCTTCCCTACCCTTGTTGTACTTTCCTTTTCTGCAAACTTGGCATATGAGTTGGGGAAATCTCAGCAGAATAGACTCATCCAAGACATTTTGTTCTCTAAGAAGGAGAAAAAGACAACTGGATGCTGTCTCCACCACAATGGAGAAAGACAAATAGGAAGGCAGTGCAATCTTTTTTCAACACCGCCAAAGAACAGAAACAGGCAGCATGATGGTTGTTTTTCTGGGGTGAGGTATCATCCTATGGTGATATGGAATAATGTACAGCAGATTCTCAACCCCCTGAGATCTCTCCTCCTCTTCCTGTCTGTACTTCTGCATGAGAGGTTGACTCTCTTATTGGAATAAAACAATGAGCTAGCCATTAGTGATTAAAAATAGCACTTAATGCATTTGACAGAAGTGGATTTTTGGAATTATATCAAAGTAGCAGAATCTCTTGCCAAACCTGACTTCATTCTATTTCTGTTAGTTCTAACTCTATACAGAAGCAGATTCTACCCCTTACCGGTCTATGAACTGGTCAATGATAACAAGATCTCCAGGCTGAATCTCTTCTCGTAATGAGCCACAGGCAGTAGTCACTAATAGATGAGTGCAACCTTCTTCTTTTAGTGCCCACATATTGGCACGGAAATTGATGTTTGTTGGCATGATAGAATGATGCCTCCCATGCCTAGGGAAAAGAAAGAGAGAAGGAATCTGGTTAAACCTAAAAACATAACAATGCAGAATAATAAACGGGACAAGCTACTTGGGTAGTTAAATCTGCACTGCAATCAGGAAGCGATACAGCAAATTGTGATTTGCTCTGACCCATTTTAGCTAGAGATGCTGAAAGTTTTTTTTCAAGGTTGAAGGTTCATATGTGGCCTTTTTGAGCAACAGGACAATAGGCACATTCAGAAAGTGAGGTGGGATAGTAAAATTACAATTCACTTCACTGCAGTTGCAATGAAAGCGATCGTTTATTGAAATGATTCCCCAGAGCACTTTTCTTAGGGCCTCTGAGAGGTACGGATAATTTATCTCAACCTGATGCAAATGTGAGTTGAGAAGAATACTGGGCACCAAGACCAGGGTGACAAGAAGTCAAACTGTGATCTAAACATGGTGGCCCCGTCTCAGAATCCCTGAACTATCTTATTAGTGCTTGATACTACAGCTACAATTTGAAGCACGGGGGAAAAAGCAGTTTTTTGAGTAAGCAAGGTAGCAAGGAAAAGCTTCTAGATTGGTCAATCCAGATTCGTCCAGATTATCTATATTACTCACCTTGTAGGCCAGATGAGCAGACCTCAGCTGCAGGTCATGAGGTTCTTGGTTCATATATTAGATTTTGTTTAAAAAATGTGTTTGGACTAAGAGCCTTTATCATGCTTACACCCATAAGGGACTTTTTTATTTTCAGTCCTTGGTTTCTCTATCCCAAATCACAGTTCATTTGGCAAGGAAGCTCATAAGAAAATGAAAAAGCATAAGTTAAGAAACTTAATCCATTCAATAAAGTCAAGCAAAAGTTTCCCCTATCCACTCATGTCCGACTTTAGGGGATGGTGCTCATCTCTGTTCCTTAACCAAGGGAGCCACTGTTATCCAAAGACAATTTCCATGGTCCTGAAACTAGCATGATTATATGCTGAGGCATGGAACACTGTTAACTTTGCACCAAAGTGGTACCCATTTATCTATTTGCATTTTTTCAAATTGCTAAGTTGGCCGCAGCTGGGGAAAGGAACGGGAGCTCACCCTTCACATGGCGTTCAAGTCTTGGATTGTCAACTTTTCAGCTGATAAGCTCAATGTCTAACCACGGAACCATCATGTCCCCAGGTCAATAAAGTATATAATCCTATATTTGGAGGAATTTCATGAGTAATTGATATAATCCTTAACCTTGAGATGGGCAATTTGTGGTGATTCTTGTTAAAGTTGCTACTTCCCACCACACATATTGTGTCTTCTATCTGCCTGATTGGTGAGCCTCAAGGACTGTGATGGAGAACCTATGGCAGCGATGGTGAATCTTTTTTGGCTCGCGTGCCAAAAGTGTGTGTGGGGGGGTCATGCACGGGCGTGCCACACATGCACACGCTTTCCCCCTCTGGTTTGCTCGTAGGGTTATTTTTCGCCCTCCAGAGCCTTCAGGGAAGCCTCCAGAAGGTGAGAAATGGTCTCAAAAGAAGGCTGATGCCAGCTGGACATGCAGGCTGGAGCTGCCAGGGCAACCACTCGTGTGCCCTAACAAATGGCTCCACATGCCACCTTTGGCACCCATGCCATAGGTTCGCCATCATGGACCTATTGCATGAATGCCACAGGTAGCATGCAGATCCCTCTATGCGGGCACACAAGCTGTTGCCCCAGCTCAGCTCCACCATGCATGTGTGTGCGCCTCCTGCTGGCCAGCTGATTTTTGGGTCTCTGCCATGCATGTGCAGGGTGCACGCATTAGATGAGCGCACATGTGGGAGGGCAAGGGTGTTACATGTGCATGTGGGGAGGCGGGATTCTGCATGCATGTGCAGGGTACATATATGTATGTGTGCGTCACACACACATTGCATTATGGGTACGGGAACTTTTGGCATGCGATGACAAAAAGGTTAGCCATCACTGCTCTAGAAAGCAAGAATAGATGATGGCACAAGGAAACTCTTGCAGAGCTCCTTGGTTACCTGATAAACAACTCTCAATCCAATTTGCATAGTTAGCAAGCAAGCTTCAAGGTTTGGCTTGATTATAATAAATGGCACATCAACTCTAACTCACATGTTTTAAAAGAATTTCACATACCTGGATAGAAGCACACAGTCAACGTTTTTTATCTTTCCTGAAATCAGGGCATCTGATGGCTGGAATTGAAAACAACACACATTCAAACATATACTTTCAACCCACCAACAAATTTTAAAAATCTGATTTGCCACTAATGCAGAATCAAAGTGGAAATCCATTATGCACTACAATCCTACACATTAAATCACATGTAGAAATACCTCTCAATAGGTTTGACAGACTTTGATGTACAAAATACAACTGCAAGTCATGTTGTACATTCTTCAGAATATTACAATTACAGCAAGTTCCCCAACTCCCCAGTCCACATCATGGTGCTGGGCAGTAGCCCATTTGCAACTGGGCCGTAGAACTGGTGGGCAAGCACACACACAAGTGCATGCACAAAGCTGTATTTGTAAAAATAGCACGCCCATGCACACGAAACCATCCCCTCTCCTTGCCACATCACCATCTCTGCTGAATTACTGGTTCAATAGCAGCAGGCCACCAACCAATAATGGATATATGGGACCTGACTGCTTGGGTTTCTTACTGAATGATATGAGACTAATTCAAAGTACAGAACATTCCGTAAAGACAATTTTGCATCATCATAAACAGCAGGATGAGCTATTTCTATGAGAAATAGTCTATGAGAAGTAAATCTAATAAATCCGAAACCTATATGAAGTCACTTTGTGAATACACCTGCCCCGCTAAATATACACAATATGTACAAGCCTTTTCATATGTACATAAGGAGGAGAGCGGAATTTGTGGACACACAGCCAGCTGCCATGGAATCTGAGCCGTTTGCCAGGAGAGTAGAAATAATTTGGGCACACGAAAAACACATGGTGGATATCATTCAGAGATCTATAATGTTTTATGAGGACTTACTTATCTTTCTTCATTCAACCCTTGCAAATGTTAATCACGCTGTATTAAAAATCCAGTCAAGCTGCAAAAGTACTGGATGTTTTTTTTCATAGAAACCTATGTGGAATTCTTGGAAATATAGCTCTATTTCAGGTGTTTTCCCTAGCACACTTTATACACACACAAAACAAAGATAGCTTTGTTACCTATACACACCTTTCCGAATGGTGTATCAATGTATTTCTCTGTTCGACCTTCTAGTATTTCAGGATCATCCAGACCCGTCCCTCCGATAATGCCAATCTTCCAGAGGAGAAATACAGATTAGAAGACAACATAAAAGGATAAATTCTTCATGAATGTACTACTAACATCACAATTTCTTTATTGCTTTATTTATTTTGATACGGCTGGCTAACATATCTCTTTAGCTCAGGGTGGATTTATTTTAATAAAATGTTTTTGGAGTAAAAATCTATCTAACAATAAGTTTTAGAAAATCTATCTAAAGAAGATATATTAATAATTTAGTTTATTCAGCATGAAATGCTTAGTAATGTAGCTGTATATTCTGCAATATTGGGACTGTCTGTAAGTCAACAGCAGGTCAGAGGAGGAGTCAACAGCAGGTCAGAGGTGGGACAGAGATGACAGTGGCCCTTTAAAAATTATGATTTAAATCGAGTTGATTTAAATCAAGCCTTTTTACTAGTGAAAAGTACTTAGTTTAAATCAAACCCACCCTGTTTTAGCCTTAAGCGGCTCCCTTAATCACTATGCAGGACAGATGGGAAAAGTACTAGAAACAGATGGCCATCAAGAGTTTCTACAGGGTGTTCATGTCAAAACAGGCACGGTAGCAAGCCTCATTTCCTTTGTAAGCTGCCAGAAGCCCAGAACAACAAATTCAACAACACTGTGAGGAATAGGCCTGCCCCCTTATTTCTTTTCTCGGTTCTAGATTGCCCAATCAACCCATACAGTTAGCAACGCTGGTAAAGTTTTAATCTAACGAACAGGAAATCTCTTACTCTAGAAATCTCTAATGCAGTCTTCCCGAAACCAGACACATGCTAGAGATGTAGACTTCAGTTCTCAAACATCCATACATCCCAGAAGCATCAAGGCTGGAGAAAGCTCCTATGTAACATTAGAAAATTAGCTTCTGGATCTTTCTACTACATGAGGTAGAATGGGCAGCCCCAGTCCACAGCACTTCACCTGTAGCTCAACTACTAGCTCTTTTGGCAAGTTGATGTCTTAAAAGTTACTCATTTCTTAACTTTATTTGCTGCCTATCGCACTATGGTGCTACTCTCAGCAGCTTACAATAATAAAGGAAGAAAATGAAATGTGTGTCAACAGAAGAAAGTAAAAGAATAGAATAAAATAACCAGTGAAAAAGGAATAAAATGAGAGTATTTCAATAAATCTTGCCTCTTAACTGCCCCTCAAGAAAGCTAAAAACTCAACTCAAAATAAAGCTTTTCAAAATCTAGGCCAAAATATTTATTTGTATCCCACCTTCATTAGTTTTATAAATATCTCAAGATGACGAACATAGCCAACATACTTTCCTTCTCCTATTTTCACCACAACCACAACCTTGTGAGGTGGGTAGGGTTGACAGACATGCCTGCAACCCCCCCAACATCAAATCACTAGCCGTATGGCTCCAACTTCCAAATCATAAGGTTAGGACTACCTGTACAGTAAAGGAAGATAAGCCATGAAGCCCTATTTTAGTCCATGCAACTTCCATGTTACAGTCTTATAAGAACATGGGTTACAAATTTGTTTAATCTATGTTCTCCCATACAAACCTCAAACTATGGATGGTTTGGCTGTTGAAGCTGCAGTTTAGCAAGTTGGACAATGCTCTCTAAAATGGTGTCTTCTGACTTCCTTGTAACAGAAGACAGTCAAGCGGATTTCACTACTATAAACCACATAATTGCCTAACTAAATACATTTTTGTCTGACCACAAAGAACAACAGGAAGGAACTACAGCGGACTCCTTGTTGAAGGAGAGGAGAAACCTGGAACTAAGAAACTTCCTAACGGTGAGGACAGTTAACCTGGGTAACAGCTTGCCTTCATTACTTGTGGGTGCTTCATCACTAAAGGTTTTTAAGAAGAGACTGAATAGTCAGTTGTCTGAAATGGTATAAGGAGGATGAATTAGAAGACCTCCAAGCTCTATTCTAATTGATTGAAAAGTGATTTTTGCTGGTAGCAACCCTGCACATTATGAAAAGCTAGTCAGGGTTGAACCTGGTTAAGATAGGGAAATATCAGAAGAGCCAATCTGTAAAATTAAAACATATAGATATGTCAAAATAGCCAATAGATTTCCATGAGGGTATGTACCTAAGAAAATTATACATCCATGTCAGTGGTGGGTTCCTGCCAATTCTAACCTCTTCTAAATCTACAATGCCGTTTAGAACCAGTCCCAGCTCCCTCCCCCTGTCTGTCCGCACATCATCAAGATGAAGAGTGAGAGGAGGAATTCTGGGAGTTGAAGGCCACAAGTCTTAAAGCTGTTAAGTTTGAACACCCCTGGGATTTTTTTTCCTAAAGGGTTAGGGGTGCAAGGGTCTTGTAACTTGACAGCTTTAAGAC
>JAPKID020004712.1:444-11524 GCA_026931265.2 Tropidonophis doriae | reverse complement strand
TGGAAACTAATCAAGGAAAGAAGCAACTTAGAACTGAGGAGAAATTTCCTGACAGTTAGGACAATTAATCAGTGGAAAAACTTGCCTCCAGAAGCTGTGAATGCTCCAACACTGGAAGTTTATAAGAAGATGTTGGATAACTATTTGTCTGAAGTGGTGTAGGATTTCTTCCCTAAGCAGGGAGTTGGACTAGAACACCTTCATAATCCCTTCCAACTTTGTAATTCTATTCCAGGGATGTCAAACGTGCACTGTCACAGCATCGTCACATGACATATGAGGATTTTTCACTAAACTGAGCACGGTTGTGGCCAGCACATGACACATCTGGCGCGCGGGCTGCATGTTTGACAGCTTTGTTCTATTCTATTCTATTCCACATTAGCTCTAACTCAGAACAACAGATGTTGTCTTATTTTAGAATTCCACATTTACTGAATTCTCATCCTAGTCCAGGGTCTGAAGTAATGACTAGGCTTTCACATATTTCTAGAAGGCGAGAAATGAAGAGGTCCTGATCTTCCTGATCTCCAGGGTGAGGCTCTTTCAAAGGGCCAGAGCATCTATGGCGCAGGTATCGAACTTGATCATGTCAAGTGACACATTGTGACACATTGTGATATTTTTTGCCTTTGGGGAGCTGGGGTGGGAGTGGCCGGTGCATGATGCATCTGGCCCCTGGACCACCAATTTGACACCCCTGATCTACAGGGAACACATAATTCCAAGGTCCCATCAGAAGACAAGAGTTCAGAGAATAGGCTTGGAGGGCATTCTCCATTTCCAATCTGGTGGTCATGTATCCACAGGTAGTCTTCAATTTATGATGCAATTCATTTCTGTGGCTAAACAGCAGTTTTTAAATAAGTTGCACACAATTTTGCATCCATCTTTTGCTGTGGTCATTAAGTGAATTATGCAGTCATTGAGTAAATCTGGCCTACCTAAGCCCCTTAGGAAGATTGCAAATGGTGAGCCCATGAACCCAGGATGCTGCAATCATCATAACGACTTGCCTGATTTTTGATCACATGTCTATGGGGGTGCTGTTAGAATCATACTTGGGAGGACTGGTCACTTTTTGCCCAGCACTCTCTAACTTTGAATGATAGTTACATGAAGGGTTGTAAATTGAGGAATTACCTCTACTCTCAATAAATAACCTGGATCTGTGCTATTCAGGCCCTTAAAGATGACAGCCAGTGCCTTGAATTCAAACTACAAAGAACTTGAAAGCCAATGTAACAGCAGTGTAAATACTATGCTATGCTATGCCACGCCACGCCACGCCACCACATCACATCACATCACATCACATCATCACATCAACACAACACAACACAACACAACACAACACAACACAACATAGGGATGGAATACAGTGTAGTGTAGTATAGTGTAGTATAACATAATATAGTGTAATATAATATAGTATAATATAATATAAAAATATATAACATAATATATAACATAATGTAATATAAGATAATATAAAACATATACTGTATATCTCATCCAGAGGTGGTATTCTGCCAGTTCGCCCCAGTTCAGGTGAACTGGTAGTGGCAGCGGTGGGAGACTCTGCCCACCTACCCAGACGTCATCAAAGACACTCTGTGTGAGCGCAGAAAGTTCTGTGTATGCCCAGTAACGCCACACGTATGCTCCCGGTTCCAAACCAGTAGCAATGATTAGAGCATTTCAGGCAGGATCACATAACACAACACAACACAACACAACACAATACAACACAACACAACACAACACAACATAACATAACATAACAGTGCAATAATAGTATTGTATCATATCGTACATGCCGTACCATGCCATGCCATGCAGATCATGCAAAAGCAGTGTAAAGCACAGGGTTCCCAAATACGTACGCACCGCTGAGTTTTGGACTTGTTATAAATTCCAGGTGTTCCTTAAGGAAAGCCCTGTTTATGTTATATTACAATAATCCTCCCAGGATGTGACTAAGATATGAGTGGCAGTAAGCAAGACTTCCTCGACCAAAGAGAATT
Organism: Tropidonophis doriae; assembly: GCA_026931265.2. Lineage (NCBI taxonomy): Eukaryota > Metazoa > Chordata > Lepidosauria > Squamata > Natricidae > Tropidonophis > Tropidonophis doriae. The sequence goes on along the minus strand of JAPKID020004712.1, from coordinate 9,497 downwards.
GCATCCCCTTTTGTGATCCCTCTGAATGACAAAGAACTTATAAATACTGTAGAGCACAACCAGTTGCAAAAGATTAAAGCAACAGCGGTATCCTGCCCCATGAAGCTGCTGCTAGGACATTGTGTTCATCTCACGCTGTCAGTGTAATAAAAATCAGGGAAGGGAGCTCAAGAGATCAGCCAGATAGTAATTGGTCTTTAAAGTTCTGAAAACAGACTTGCTATCTGTTTTTCTTTTAGTTATTAAAGTCAGATGTCCCTGTTTCTCTGCCTTGGCAACTTTAGGATATGAGGACGTCAACTCCCACAATTCCCCATCCAGCATGGCTTGGTTGGGGAATTCTGGGAGGTGAAGTCCACCATATCTTAAAGTTGCCAAGGTGGAGAAACACTGCCTTAAGGAACTACAAGGTGGGTTTTGGAGGGGCTCTGAATCTTTCTCCAGACACAGGCATAGAACCATAGGATTGGAAGGGGCCTCAGAAGTCTTCCAATCCCCTGCTTATACAACCCCATTCAAATGATTTTCCAATCTATTTCTGAAAACCTCCAGTGATGGAGCATCCAAAACCCCAGGAACAAAGCTATTTTTAGGTAGACATCTAAAGATATCTTTTGGGGGGGGGGGGGTTAGAGATCTTGACACTTTCTCTTGCATTTGTAGTTACATGGCTACCTTGAAGTAAACTCTGGATATTGATGCCAATTGGGTTGTTCCTTGGCTGTTATTTATTTATTTGATTTATAGCCCAGCTTTCTACCCCAGTAAGTACTCAAGATGGTTAAACTGCAAAAGGAGGTCAGTGAATACGAGCCACGTTGAAAACAAAGTAGAACAGAGAAACAAACTGCATGCAGCTAATTAAATTTATATATTAAAAAAAATCAAAGCCAGCCTACTGAAGCTAAGAGATATGACCTTTACAAAGAAATTACCCATATTTTTCTCCTTGTGGATGGAAAAGCAGCCAGGGTTGTGTGGTGTTTTAGTACAGAAAAATAGCCAGAGGCAGGAAAATTAAGTGTTCCCTCCCGTCTTTCGCTTATTCTTTCATTTAAATTGGTAGCTTCTCATGATACTTAAAACAAATGAAAGAGAAGATAGGTATAACAGCATATCATGTACCCTCAAGGGACTGGAGAAAGAATTTGTTCAGTTCCCATTTTAATTCAAACCTCTAATTCATTCTTCTCAAATTAATGCTCGAACAAAATCAAAGTCTTCATCTCATCTGAATTTGCAATGGAAAATAGACACCAAAATGTGTATATTAATAGGAATATTAAAATGAAAGGATTGGGAAAAATGCACACACACACATGTATGTTTATATGTATGTATGTATGTATGTATGTATGTATGTATGTATGTAAGTATGTACAGTATGTATACACATATACATGCATACACACAAAATAATGACTACTAGGGAAAAAGTGAAAAGAAATCTATACAGATAATCTTGCAGATTCTTTACAAATATTACAAATCAGAAAGAATGATTTTAATACCAGGAAAAATACAACGGAGAAACCTAAACAAATATACACATTCATCCCAAATCTCATTTCCTTCTTTATCTATGTACCTTTTACTATGAAATCTAATTATAATGGATATACAGCCAGACCAAATATGTGTGCTGTTTGTTTCTTATTCTTCTTGAAATATATTGTACCATTGAATAACTATTATAATTGTCATTCAAAACCTGACAGGCTGATTCTTCAGACTGCCTTTTCTCCGTTTTGTTTTTCTCTTCATGTTGTATGTTGTCATTTGGACTTAAATCTAACTTTGTGCTTCTCTATGAGTATTTTTTTTTTTAAATTAAAGCCCATGGTGTCAGCAAGCTAAAGCTTATTTCGTGTAAATCAGAATTAGTCGACAAAATGTTGCCAAATAAAGTAATTAAGCAAAGATTTAAAGACTCTTCTCTCTCTGAATTGAATATTTGGTCTTAGATGTTATGATCAAGCAAGGATTGATAATAAGAGATCAGTCAGCCAGCTTTCAATGGGTGGGAAAAACACTCATATCTGAAAGGAAACTTGTTATCCTTGGAGTCATTCTGGATAAGTGGTGTGTTGCTTTTTAGATGAGAAGGGCAGGTTCTATCGTGTCTGGAGCTGTTGTTGTATCTCACATTTCCCAACTGAGCTGAACCATTTGCCATATGAAGTTGGCTGCTTCTCTCTCTCTCTTTCTTCCCCATTCTTCAGTAGCCACCTACTGAGATGAATGCTGGCTTGGCTTCAATTCAAAAGTGATCCATGTGCCTACAAGTGTGGAATAGCAGAAGGAAGTGTCCAGCAGTTGCAGTAATACATGGTGGAATGAAGTGCCATATGTGGTGGGCAGAGATCCAAGGCAAAATGACCTATTCTTAGCTGCCCAAATAAGTTCTGGAAAGGCTCTGAAGAGTCTGGAGCCAGATTCAGTTGTTAGCCAGGGGGGGGAAAAGCATCTTTGTGGAAATGGTACAAAATCAAAGTTATACTTATATAATACCAACAAAACCCCTCATTTAAAACTCCCTTTATTACTCCTGTGTAACCCCTTAATTTGGGGTAGAGTCAGGGGGGACGACTGGATGGAGCTTAGCGTTTACTGGCCTGATGCCACACAGAGTTCGCAGCAGATTTTTTTTTTTTTTTGAGCCCTAGGAGAGAAACATCAGTTGCTACCTAGGATTGAACTCTCAATCCTCTGAATGGCAGGCAAGTGTCTTCACCACTAGGCCATCATGCTGCTTGAAAACCATTCAAGCTTTGCACAGTGGTAATATTGTAGCCAATGAGGCATATCTGAGGCACAATTATTGCAAATTGAAAACGCATTAATATTTTTTTAGAAAAGCTTTATTTTTGCTACAACTCAAATATTTGTTTTCTTGTTGTTTTGATTTCCTATCATTAATGCTGTAGGATAGATGACCCTTGTTGCTGAATATTAGTGTGTATGATCTGCAATATATTAGTAACCCATCTTTGCTGTTATTGTTTTTGTTGCTTATAATTATATAATGATTTCTGGTAATCATCAGGAAGTATTTGCAGGACTGTTAATTTTTGATTATATTATTTAATAATATTTCATACCTGAAGTGAAGTATTGAATATTATTTGCTTGAATAACAAATGGTACTGTTAGTCATAATTTATTTTTATTGGACTAAATTGCTATCCGATGTGACTTTTAGTACATATTGAACTTTTATATAATTTAGCTTTAGCATAGCAATATATGCATTAGTGGGCATGTGTGTATATATACATGCCCACTGTATAGGCCCATTATGGCAAACCTGTGGCATGCGTGTCAGAGATGGCACACACACCCTTCTCTGTGGGCATGTGCGCCATCACCAGCTGCTCATCTGGATTATCTTCGCACAATATTGGAAAGATGAAGAAACTGCAAGATGAAGAGATGCTTAAGAAGATACTAGACTAGTGATGGCACGTGTGCTTGAGCCCCAGAAACTCAAAGACCAGCTTGCCGGTGCGCATGCATGCTCCAGAAACAAAAGAGCATGCAAATTCCAGTTTGGGCATTTGGTGCCAAAAAGGTTTGCCATCACTGGTAGAGGCAATATATGCATGTTTGGAAAAAACATGAAAAATAAAAATATAGAGAGATTTGGCATATAATCCTGTATCTGATAGCTTTTCTATTTCTTTTACCAGACAACTTCATTTCAAAGAATATCAAGTATTTTACAGCATCCATAAGATTTGAACTTTGAGGGGAAAGTTACTGCAAAGTCCCCATTTCCTCCCAATCAGCTGTGACTCGGGAGGCAGAGAATAGATGGGGTGGGGCCATTCAGAGGTGGTATTTACCGGTTCTCTGAACTACTCAAAATTTCTGCTACTGGTTCTCTAGAACTGGTCGGGACCTGCTGAATACCACCTCTGCATTATACCCTTTTGCCCCAGGTTCTATCATTTTTGTGCATTTGTATATGTACGGGTGTACAAAAATGGTGAAACATGCATCACAAAGTTGTGATGCTCCTTTTGTCATTTATCCCTTGGAAACGATACATCTGGCAGACATACAGTAATGTTCCATTTTGCAAAGCCTATGTCATCTTGCAATCCAAACTCTATATGTGCAATAGCTCTCAAACTAAAAACAACTTCATGGATTATTCAAGGTATATATCATAGATATATACCTTGAATAATAGATATAGGTATATATCATGGTCTCATCCTATTTCCACTAGGGAAGAGGGCAAGCAATTGGAAAAAGGGATGGAGACACTGACCACAACACATGTGGTAGCACATTGAGTATCGTTCCCATAAGTATATCATTGTACACCACTTGCTTTTCCATAACTTCTGCCTTATGGAGGACAAAAGTAACTGGAACTGTTAATGGAAATAGATAGTATTAAATCATAAATAATTAAACAGTGTGGTCTAATATGTCCTGTAAAGCTACTTGTCTTTTAGATAGTACAGAAATGACCAGTGAAAGCTACTGTATAAGAAACTATCTTGAATAAATCTCATTGTTCTTAAAAGTGAATTTGGTGTTATGGCTAAGGCACCAGGCTAGGAAACAAGGAGAATTCTAGTCCTGTCCTAGGGACAAAACCAGCTGAGTGAACTTGAACCAGTCACCCTGTCTCAACCCTAAGAAAGAGACAAGGGCAAACTACTTTAAAAAATGTCCTGCTTTAGGAACAAATCAGATAGATTAGTTTGGAGCAGTTGCTTTCTGTCAATCCTGGGAAGAAGCACTGGGAGACCACTTCTGAAAGTATCACCAAACTGCACAGACCTCTTCAAGTCAGGAATCAAGGTACCACTCCCCCATCACAAGTCTGTATAATGTGAAGGAAAGTTGATTGACTAATTCGGCAGCCGCTACTTTGAGCATGCACAAAGAAAGTATACGAATTTCAAGGTTCAAGATCTATCGAGCAGAGGATATGCATTTGGTAGTCACTGGAGAGTATGTGGTTCTCTGGATCCCTTGCCTTGATTTATGACCAAGTCATAACCATTAAAGCTTAAATAGAAGATCAAGGAAGTAAAGATTTGCATGATAGGCTGACAAATTCATTAAGCAATGAGCATGCTCAGAAAAGCATCCTGAAAGGATTGGAACAATAATTGTTAGTAATTTCTGCCCTAAGAGAGAAAGTGAGTTGATGGCTAATAATTGGCCAGAGAATCTTTCCAAAAGCATGTCTTTTTGGGAAAATGCATCTAAATATATCTAGGTCATCTTTCTCCATCGTTCACTGAGTCATTAAAGAGCTTTAGTTAATATGAAACTAGTCATGCATCATGCTATAATTTCAGGTGTAAATTATTAAGTAATTGCTTTTAACTCCAGATATTTGGAAGACACTTAGAGCTCTGAAATGGGTGAAAACACACACTTTAAAAAATAAATCCAGTTTTAGGAAAACTGGCTTTTAAACACACTTCCTTGGTTGTCCTGAAGTATATAAAGGAAATAGGGGTAAGATAACACGCCCACAAAAATGTATACTCTTAAATTTCCAAGTTTGGAAGTAGGTCTAGCTATTTTCATGGGACTAGAAGAAAAGGGAAGGGGTTCCAATTTCCATTTTAATAAAATTAAAAGCAATAGGATGACCACCTGGGCAGAAGGCTGCGTCATTCTTTTCTTTGCTTCAAGATGTCACCATATTTCTAAATCTCATTCGTTCTGTTGAATGGTCCAGCAGCATTTGCAGCAAAATGTGAGACATGGACGTCCAGCATCACAGTGGAAAGCTTACCCATTTTTATTATATGAAACACTGGGGAACTTTACAGAAAAACAGAGTTGGAAGGCTCCTTGGAGATCTTCTAGTCCAACCCTTGCACAAGCAGGAGAACCTATACAATTTCAGACAAATAGTTGTTTAACCTCTTCTTAAAAATCTTCCACAACTTTGGAAGGCAAGCCATTCCTCTGATTAATTGTTCTGTCAGGAAATTTCTCCTTGTATCTAGGTTGGTTTTCTCCTTGATTAGTTGATTGGTTTCCACCCATTCTTTCTTGTTCTACCTTAAGGTGCTTTGGAGAATAGTTTCAAATTTCAAATTTATTGAATTTATAACCCGCTCCCATCTCCCCGAAGGGACTCGGCTGGCAGAGCGCTCAGTCCACCACCAGCAGCCTAGACATGAGTGACATCGGGCTGTCCATGCCCACCCCAGCCACGCCCACCCCACTCTGCTGAGGTCAAACAACCTGATGAAATCGAGTTTAACACCCCTGTACTGGACTCTATCACAATCCCACGGTTAAATAAGGAGAGATTTGGAATAGTTTTCCGTCACATTCCCCAGACATCTATCTCAACCCCTAGAACCGTGATGGCGAACCTATGGCACTTCCCTTTTCCCTCCCTCCCTCTCTTCCTTCCGGAAGAATCAAGTTAGGCCCTCCATTAAGCCAGCCTTTGGTGTCAACAGTTGTTAGGACCCATAGCAGCGTTGCCCAAATGTGAGAACTCTTAAGAAGTTTAGACTTCCACTTCGACTTCTGGGAGTCTCCACATATCATGAAGTTCCAAGATTGGGGAGCACTGACCCTATAACCACAATGTACATTGATGGAAGGACTTACGAATCCACATGAAGAACCCGTTGGCCGCTCCTTGCACAAGCTGCCGCAATGATAGACTCAGGTAACCCTATAAAAGAGGCAAGTTTTAATTAAGTAAGTTATGATAAAAAATTTTAAGATCCATGCATTTTGAAGAAAGACTGTGTCCTGTTCCCCCCTGCCCCCCCCAAAAAAAGACCCATTATGATTTCATTCTTCTCTGACACTAACGGACGTAGTTCTACTGTATCTTCAGATGAGTTATTGTCTGTTCAATATTACTTTCTATGAGATCTCCTTGGTGCTCTCTGAGCCTGCTTATTTTCTTGCAGATGTTTCCTTAGCCAAACTATGTCAGAATATTCATGAACTGGAATAGGACATGGTAACAAGGCCAGCCAATGTATAGGCATGGCAACTGGGTCAGCCAATGGGAACTATTTGGTGACTGAGAGCCATGCCAGATGGCTCGGAGCCTGGGCATGGCTTACCTAGGTAGCTCTGAGTCTGTGCAAGAGAACTAATCTAGTCTGCTCTCTGAATTGAGACTGGAAACCAGTCTCTCCTCTCTACCACGTTGGAAGAATCTGCTGTGGGTATTGTACATTTATTCATGTCTTATTATGTATATAAAGAAGTTACTTATTTAAATGAATCCTGCTGAATCGGTGATCTGTGTGTACTTTCTGGATTTAAACTTTGCAATAAACTGACAAACTAGGTAGCCTCATCGATGCATTAATGTTACCTAGATTGAGTAATGAAATGTCTGCATGAAAACAGGGAAGCTCAGAGAGCACCACCAAGCCCTCATTTCATTCCCGAGCTACAAATATTCTCTTTCATTGGTACTTTCTGTGGGAGATTCCTTTCAAAAAGGGAATATTGTCGTTCTTATTTCCTTGATCTTCCTCGGGCAGGGAGAGATTCTCGCTCATCAGGCTCCTAGACTTCCTGCTTTGAGTTTCTCACATTTAGACATTCGTTTTTCTATCTCAAACTGTAGAGAAGCGAATCGTAATCAGGTTATATTGCTTTCTGTCCTTTCTCCTTTGCCCATTATCACTATTGTGAGCTTTGATCTAGATCAGTGTTTCTCAACGTTGGCCCTTTTGAGATGTGTGGCCTGCCAAGTCCTAGAATTCTGCAGCTAGCATGGCCGGGCTGCTTGGAGAATAATTCTGGGAGTTGAGATCCCACCTGTGAATCCCAGTGCAAGGTACACACATGTAAAATGTACCCACTGAAAACGTTTTTACGTCCCTGTAACTCCTCCCACCAACAATCATTTCCTCAGCCACGTATGGAAGCCTCGTAGGGCCAAAAAGGCACTGGGATAGCAAACTCCCAGGTGGCCCAGAGAGAGAGAGAGAGAGAGGAAGAAATACAGTTTAATAAAAGAGGGACTAGGGGAGACATGATAGCAGCTTTCCAATATCTCAGGAGCTGCCCCAAAGAAGAGGGAGTCAAGCTATTCTTCAAAGCACCTGAGGGCAGGAGAAGAAGCAATGGGTGGAAACTCATCAAGGAGAGAAGCAACTCAGCACTGAGGGGAAATCTCCTGGCAGTGAGAACTATTAACCAGCGGAACAGCTTGCCACCAGAAGTTATGGATGCGTTCAAACAGCCAAGGTTGAGAAAGACTGCTCTAGATCAAGGGTGTCAAACTCAATTTCATTGAGGGATGTGTTTGACCTTAGGGTAGGCGTGGCCGGAGGGGAATGATCAGGATAGGCGTTGCCAGCTCAACATCCTGCAGCCCTCTGCCATCAAAAGTGGAGCCTGGGAGGACCTCCAGAGGTACCACATTGTTAAGGGTAAAAACACCCGTTGGAAAATAAAGGCGGAATAGTACCGGACAGCAAGAGATACATTGCTTAAAAACACACAATAACTGTCAAACACTGATAGTAGAAAAAATAAATAGTCTTTACTCTTGTAGTAACTAAATTACTTCTTCCAAACAGTGATACTAACTCCTCCAACGATAATCAGTCCTTCACCAAAACCACAGTTATCTTACAGTAAATGCAAAAACAATGATACTTCTTCCATCTTCATGTACAGCTCCTCCCCCAGTGGCAACCAGAAAGCAAAGGAAAGCAAAAGGGAAGGAACTGTGTTTTCAGCTACCTTTTATGGTTGAGCTGGGAAGCGCAGCCAATCAGATTCCACATAGTCCTTAATGTTACATATACTCTTTAAGAATCCTGGCTTATATATATTGTCAGCCCAACATCAGGATGATTATCCTAACACATGTGCTGGTCCTTCGCTGTTTCCAGGGCAGCACCTTGGGCCAGATCAAAGCACCCCTCAGGTAGGATCCAGCCCACAGGTCTTGAGTTTGACACCCCTGCTCTAGACGATGGGCTTCGGGCAGTGATGGCTAACCTTTTTATTGTTGGGTGCCAAAAATGGGAGGGCATGTGTGCTTTCAAGGGTGCGTATGCCAGCACCCATAATGC
>JAPKID020004711.1:0-11524 GCA_026931265.2 Tropidonophis doriae | reverse complement strand
TGTTCCAGAGAGAGGGAGCCACCACGGAGAAGGTGTATCTCCCTAGGGGATGGGACCCTCAGCATTCCCTGCTTCCCAGCTCTGATGGGTCGGGTAGATGTGACCGGCAAGAGATGGTCCCTCAGGATCAAGATAACTTCTTGGTGATCCCAAGCCACGAAGGACTTTAAAAGTGACAACAAGCACCTTGAATTATACCCGGAAGCAAATCAACAGCCAATGCAGCTCTCACAGGAGAGGTGATACATGTGCACACTAGGGTCTGCACCAAACCATGTGAGCTGCTGCATTTTGCACCAACTGGATTTTCTGGAATTTATTATCATTTTAAAATTTTATCTTAAGGATGGAATCAATTCTCTCTCCACCACCCCCTGTGTTTGGTGCAATTTTGATAGCTTGGTGGGTTACTGAGTCCTACTTGGCTGAGCTGCATCAATAATAGCATCTTTTGAGGCCTTTAATTGCTGTTTGTTTTAATGATTAGAAATAAATCAATCTTAAGAGATGCTGGTATAGGATATGTTACCAAACCATCTCTGGTTGGCTGTACTCCCTGCCCCTTACGGAAAGTATGGCAAAATTTGCAAACACAATGAACCATAGACTAAAAACTCCAGAGAAAAAGATGTTATGCAAATGTTGGTCCAGGAGCTTTGTCTGTTGGGTTCTTAGCAAATCTATAAGATACATTGATGGTATATTTCCACCCCCTCCTCTGTAATTCTCTTAATATTTATTCAATAATTCAAAGCAAAGGTTAGATAGATGTACCAGCTAGGTGTGCATTTTAAAGATAATCCCTTGCTCACGATTCTTGCCAACTCTTGAAATGCTTATGTGAACATCTGTAGTTGCCCTCTCCCCAGAGGTGGGTTCCTACTGGTTCGCACCAGTTTGGTGGAGCCAGTAGTGGAAATGGCAACTGGGTCGCTGAACTGGTAGGGATGGCCTGCTTGCCACATGCCCGAACTGGTTCCCCAGTTGTCACGACATCTTTTTGGGATGGATTTTTATAGGTAATTGCGCATATGCGCACACAAATTGTGTTTGCACTGAACCAGCAGTAATGCTGGCAGAACACCGCCCCCCAGCCCCCTCTCCCAAGGATGTGAAAAGAGCTGCAATGATGGATAGGACCAGAATTTGTGCACATCGGGTGCATTTCCATGTCACATTTTCCCATTTCTCTGATAGGTATACTCTGTGGTTGCTATACTTTGTGATGGAAATATAATGTAGCACTTTTATGTCTATTTGTGCATTAACTCTGTTTTCTGTGCAGCAGCTCGGTAACTCATTCTTTTTTTTTTTTCACTTGTAACTTTGTATGGCCAGCCAGATATTTGGATGGAATCTCTAATCTGTGCTTCCCTCTTATGGACAGAGGTGAAGCAGCAGTCACTATGCCCCCCCCCCCCCTGTTAAATAGTGGTGATTTACGGCACCATAGAGATTATTTTCAGGGAAAGTTTATGCCTTCCAGATTACTTAGACTTTAAGGTCCTCAAATCTCTTTGTTGTTATGACAGAAATGACTTTTTCACTTATTTTTTTAAAAAACATTTATCATAAAAGAAAAAGTTGAGTGTAGTGGTTAAGGTATGAGTTTAGTAACCAGAAGATGTTCCTTTAAGCACAAAAGTATTCTCTTTCAGCCCCACCCATATAGGAGATCAGGACATTATGTATGCCATTTTGAGTTGATTGTACAAAATAAAGTAAACCAGTAATCATAAAAGTGGAATACTGTCAGGGATGAAATTCAGCAGGTTCTGACAGGTTCTGGAGAACTGGAAGCAGAAATTTTGAGTAGTTCAGAGAACCTTTGGCTGGCCCCAGAGTGGGGTGGGAATGGAGATTTTGCAATATCCTTCCTCCTGGAGTGGGGAGGGAATGGAAATTTTGCAGTATCCTTTCCCTGGAGTGGGGAGGGAATGGGGATTTTGCAGTATCCTTCCCCCAGGAGTGGAGAGGGAATGGGGATTTTGCAGTATCCTTCCCCCAGGAGTGGGGAGGGAATGGGGATTTTGCAGTATCCTTCCCCTGGAGTGGGGAGGGAATGGAGATATTGCAGTATCCTTCCCCTGCCACATCCATCAAGCCACGCCCATAGAACCAGCAGTAAAAAAAAATTGAATTTCACTACTGCATCCATCCATCCATCCACAGAACCATCCATCACCGTCATGGTGTCAAAACAAGCCTGCCATCTGTCAATCCTTGCCGTGCAGCCAATGGAGCAAGCTGCAGTTTGGGAGACATTGGCCTGTCCATCAAACCTGTTTGGTCTGAAAAAGGAGGATGCTCAAGCTTCTTGAAGAAGGCCTTTTATACACCAGACACTAAGAGTTTCCACTAAGAGTGGAAACACTAAGAGCAGGGGTGAAATCTAGCAGGTTCTGGAGAAACAGTAGTGGAAATTTTGAGTAGTTCGGAGAACTGGCAGATACCACCTCTGACTGGCCCCAGAGTGGGGTGGGAATGGAGATTTTGCAGTATCCTTCCCCTGCCACGCCTAACAAGCCACGCCCACAGAACCGGCCCTAAAAAAATTGAATTTCTCCACTGCCTCTGAGGCTCTTTAAAACTCTTTCCAATGATTACAGTTGTTGGGCTGACATGCTCTGAGGGAGATGAGAGCTGTGCCAGAGATTCAACTATGGAGGACGGGTCTCATCAGAGGAGCCAGAGAAAGAGTTTGTTTGCTACACACACACACACACACACACACACACACACGTCTGGACTGTACCAGTCTGAAGCCTTTGGGGAACTGGTCCATGCAAGAGCAGGCAAGCTTACAAAGCTTCATACTTGGTGGATGCGTTCATGAAACCATCTCCCTCCTCACCATTGCTGCCACTGCAGAACCGAAAATTTGGGGACCGCTGGTTTACTAAATGATGAGATGTGTAAAGTACACAAACCCATACTAGATCTGTTGTCTTTGTCAACAAGGACTAGGCTAGATGGACATCTGGTGACAAATGGCCTACAGAATTCAGAACTATTGGCTGAGCAAACGGGTCCAGCAGCTGCAGGACGTCCTGGAAGAAAACTTGTTTAAGATGAACTGCATGGGCTTTTTGCTTGGAATATTTGCCTGGTCTACACCCACTCATTGCCAAGTGGTTTAACAACCCACTGCAAGAAAGTGAAACTGAAGAATGGTTAACATCTGGCAAACACTATCTGATAATGAAAGAGCCAACAAAAGGGGAAGCACCAGGCAATTACTGGTCAATTACCTGCTTACTGGCAACTTCCAAATTGCTAAATGGTACCACAGTTGATGGAGTCCAACACCATCTTATTGAAAACAAGGTCTTTCCACTTGATAAAAAGGAAACTGCCCAAACAGCAGAAGAAGTAAAGATCACACTGTTAGATGGGGCTAATGGAAGAGATATTTGTAATCAAAAATCCATATCTGCCTTTCCCATGTCATTGGGAAGGATTCTATATGCAGACAAAAATGCCACATCCAGTTTAAGCATCTGGCTGGCTGTGTTACATATCTTAGTAAAAATTGAAATAGAACCACTGTGGCAAAAGAAAGCAAAGATAATATCAGAAGTAACAGGCTCCTTGGTGCAATCCCAAAACAAATGGACTACAAATGGAGTACAAACACTACTTGAACACCATCGGCATTGACAAAGTCATCCTCAGTCAATTGCAAAAAGCAGCTTTATTCGGAACAGTTTGCATGCTGAGACGATAGCATCAAACATTAATATCTGTTTATCTCAGGTCCTTGGGAATGACTAGATGAATAAAGGAGTCAAATCCAATCTGAAGTTCTGGCTGACTGTGACAAACCATAATAGGTTATTACATTTATATAGTACTAAACTTCTAGCGACTCTGGGTTGATTTACGCAGAGTCTTATGCTTCCTGCCACTTTAACGAATAGGGCCCAATGTTCAAATCTACTAAGACCTTTTTTATTTTGCTTATTCTTTTAAAACATTTATATAACCACCCATCTTAAAAACAAGACATGGACTGGCAATCTTGTTTTAATCTACTGTAGTATCTTATCTGAACTTGGCCTAATTGGCCAGAAAGTAAATCCCAAAAGAAACCTTTACCGTCTCCTCAAGATCTCCAATTTAGTTTTCCCTTTGGAAGAAAGGCAGACACATTTCAGAAATGGGTGCTGACCGATTAGCAACCTTCAGACTCCCCATTACCTCTTCTTAACAAGAAGGCCAAAAGGTAGGGAGGCCCTTGAGCCATGGCCAGTTGAAGAAATCCATGGGGAAGGGGATGGATGTCACGGCAAAGTGCCCAGTTGATCTACAACTATGATCATGATTTTTCTAAAATACCAAATCTGTGTTGGTGTGCAATGGTTTCTTTATTCTGCTGCAGGTGGGCCTCTTAGACTTTGAAAGGTTCTTAGGAACATGCTGAACAATGAGCTGAAACTTTGTACATTCCTGCAATTTTGCACCGAGATTACATCTGACTCATTATGTTCCAAATATCCACCCTTTAACCTGGCACAGCACCATCTTGGAAGGTTTTCTCCTGTTACTTCCATTCCTCCCTCACCCCCCTCCCTAAAGTTCTGGGCCTCAAAAGCTGAAGAACACAAGCTACCTCTACACTATAGCCGGTGGCAGGAAGAAAATTATAGTCTGCTGTATCTTAAACTGACCATAACAATTTTTAAGAATATTTAACAGAATGTTTAATCTCACAGGGATCTAGCTGTATCCACTTCAAATCTCTATAGTCAGAAACGGAGAACAATTATTATCTGGATAGACAGCTGTGAGGAAGAGAAAGGAAGGGAGCAAGTCCCAGACAATTTGTGTTTCTCATCCTTGTTCCTATTACTGGAGGTGTAGTAGCCAATAAATCCCTCCTAAAGTTCCCTAAAAGCTATGTAAAACTAGCAAGTGCCAGCAAAAGCTCCCTTCCTGAAATTTGACTGGCTTTATGTGTATATGATTATGTGCAAAACTCATACTTGAAGCCAATTTCTCACTCTCCAGGATTTCTTCACGAAAAAATCTTGTCACGCATCCAGAGGTCGGCGTGAGGCATTCAATAAGGATAGTAATTCTGTTGGGTGAGGTAGACGTAGAGAATTGGGGAGATGACCTTGACAGAAATATGCAAGAATGATTGCATAAGCAGAGAGGGCTTAAACATTTTTTCAGTTCTGGGTAGTAAGATAAAATTTGGAGGAGGAGGCGGCAATCAGATTTGTGAGATTCTGTCGTTATAGCCAATCTCAATCAAAAATTAGAGTTGATTTTTCGGTTTGGTCTATCAGTGGGGCTAAAAGAAGATGAATGGGAAAGAAAACAAATTGATTCCAAGTTGGCAATGGAGTGAGGAAAGACTGAATTATCTCCCATTATTTATTCAAACTATATGCCAAATATGTATTAAGGAAAACTGGAGCAGTAGATATCGGTAACCTGTGCTGTGCTGATTACACTATCCTGATAGCCAAAAAATGCAAAGGTCTGCAAATGCTAATAATAAAAATCAAGGAGCACAGTGAAAAAAATGCTGCTAAAATTAACTATAAAGACAGCAACAGGAAGAAAACAGCCTTAGCAATGAAGATATCAAAATGATGGATAGCTTCTGTCTTTGAGAATCAATCTTCAACTATAAAGGAAGAAGCAGTCAAGAAAAACACCATACATTCTGTAGAGAAGCCAAGAAAGCCTTGGAAAAATATTCAAATGCTGTGATGTGCATACTTGCAACTCAGAATCAGGCACATGGTGTGTGTTTCTCTTTGAAAGCAAATATTGGATTTTCATGAAGCAGAATAAGAAGATTGCTGATGTTTGTGAACTTGGAGTTCACAAGACTTCTGAGAATCTTGTGAACAACCAAAACAAAAACCCCCACAAAACCCCCATCAAAGAAATCAATCTAGAATTGATTCAAGGACAAATAACCTCAAACCACATCTTAAGGCACAAATGATTAGGCTCAAATTATCCTAATTTAGACACATTGTGTTAAGACTCCACTGCACAGAAAAGGCTCTGATGCTGTGAAAGGTGGAAGGAAAAATAAGATGATCAGCACCAAGGGGAATGAAAGATCAGATTAGCGATAGACTGACATGCAGAAAATATTCATTCATTCATTCATTCAAAGTTGACTCAGCCTTCACCTTCTAAGATCAGTAAACTGAGGACCCAGACTTAGGGGCAATATGCTGACTCTAAACTGCTTAGAGAGGGCTGTAAAGCATTCTGAAGTAGTAAGTCTAAGCGCTGTTGCTATTGCTATTTATAACATTTATTGGCCGCCCATCTTATCAAGTTAACTCTATGCAGTTTACAACCCTAAAAATAGATTAGATTAGATTGGATTGGATTAGGATTAGGATTCATAATTAATACCTGCAAATGCTATGATCCAATTACAGATAGGGAAGGCAGGGGCGGCGGGGAGGTGGGTCTCTTGTTAATCGATCAACCTCCTCCACAGTGTTGTTCCTCCATTGGGCCCCCAAACTAACAGCCGGAACCCGATCTTTAGACCCTTACAAATGGACAGCAGACCTGAACTTGCATTGCTGTGAGGGGACGATGACGACAAGATGTTCCAGAGGGCAGGGGAGGCCCTTCTCTTGGATCCCACTAGCTGGAACAATCAGGCTGACAGCACCTACAGCATGCCTCCTCTGCTGGTACAGGCCAATCCCAGTGGGATGAGACGGCCCTTCAAGTAGCCGGGACCATGAAGGGCTTGAAGGGGGATTACCAAGACCTTGAATTGCACCCAGAAGCAAATTGGCAGCCAATGGAACTTATGGATCAGTGGTATCCCAAGGGCCATTCTTCGGGCCCCAAGGACTGCCAACACCCACCCACTCTGCAGCAGCTGTAGCTTCTGACTGCTCTTCAAGGGTAGCCCCATGTTATGCTGCAATGGTCATAAGTGTGAAAACTGGTCATAAATCACTTTTTCGGTGCTTTTGTAACTTTGGTCACTAAACGAATGGTTGCAAGTCAAAGACCTGTATAAAATGGATGTGCAGAAGGCCATACTTCACATTCTCCCCTTCAGCAGTCCCACAAATCGTTTCAACAATATCTTTTGGTCTCTGTTTGTCATTAGTGCCAAATAATGAGCATGATAGAATAATAGGGTTGGAAGGGACCTTGGAGGCCTTCTAGTCCAACCCCCTGCTCAATCAGGAGACCTCTATTATTCTGGGAATGGCTGTTCAGTATCTTCTTGAAAACCTTCAGTGATGGAGCACTCACAACTTCTGGAATTAAGTCATTCCACTGATTAATTCTCTCTCTGTCAGGAAATCTTTCCTTAGTTCGAGAATCTCTCTTTGGTAAGTCTCCATCCATTACTTTCTGTGCTGCATGCAGGTGTTTTGGAGAAT
This sequence comes from Tropidonophis doriae, assembly GCA_026931265.2. NCBI lineage: Eukaryota > Metazoa > Chordata > Lepidosauria > Squamata > Natricidae > Tropidonophis > Tropidonophis doriae. The sequence continues at coordinate 4,133 of JAPKID020004711.1, read as the reverse complement.
AAGTTGAACCCGTCATCATTTTGACAGCTCCTCAAGTACTGGAGGACTGTTATGTCAACCTGGTCCTTGTCTTTATTATGACTGATATACCTCCTAGTTACCTCAATCGTTCATATGGTTTACTTCCAGATCCCTTATCATCATTCTTGCTCTTCTCTGCACACTTTCTTCTCAACACCTTTTTTAGATCTCCCCAAGTCTCCAAGTACACATCCCACATCTGATCAGACCTGTGGCTATTGTAGGAGATGCTTCCTAGCAGGACCACTGTTGAAATAATCTACACCAGGGGTACCCAACCTTTGCAATTTTAAGTCTGAAGGACTTCAGCTTCCAGAATTCTCCAGCCAGCAAAGCTGGCTGGAGAATTCTAGGAGCTGAAGTTGCAAAGGTTGGGGACCCCTGATCTACACCTACTACCCTACAGTTCTTCACCCTTTGAATGATGTAGCACCCTCATTAAACCTGCAGCCTCCACCTGAGGTCCAGGGTGCAACTTCAGAGCCATAACATGTAGCCATTTATTTTTTAGTACTTTTTCAATTCCTTCTGCCACCAGCTTCTAATCTGCCAAAGGGCTTTGAAAAGCTTAACAGCCAGTTTTATGGCATTTGCTTGGCCACCATAAAGATACTGGTTCAGTTGTGACTTTGGACCTACATAGTTATCTATACATCCCAGCACAGAGCACAGAACAAAATCATGCTGAGTAGTGTTATCAGTGGAGATCCCATAGGAACAAGTAAGAAGAGCAGCCGGTGCTTCTGATAACTGCTCTCAGGGCTGATCTTTGAAAGCAGTCCAAATGCCAGGGTTGAGATTCTGCAGGTAGGTTTAACCTTTCAACCATACAGAGCAGCTTATTTTGATCATGGGGCCACACCTTCATGCTTTTATCATTCCAAACTTTTCCATTTTTTAAAGGAACCACACAGGCATAGTAATAGGCAGCATTTCATAGCAGAAAATATGTTTCAGAGCTTAAGAGGAAGCCTTCGGTGTCCTGAGAATGTTCCTTTCCACCAAGATTTGCATGGGGCACGTAGTTGCAACCTCCTGTCACTCTGATTCTCTAAGGACAACTGAATTCCAAATACGACCTTCAACAACAAAGATACTGACCTGCTGGAGAGCTTTTAGGATGAACCATCAACAACAATGGAACGAACAGACAAGAAATATATTACAAGCCAACACTTGATACAGCAGCCATGAAGGCCTTGGAAAATATATCCAGATGCAAACAAAACAAAACAAAATGTTAAAAAGTTACGATATTTATGCAATTACTTACCAAGCACATCTAACTTAACTTAACCGAAATATCTTTATAATCCTCAAGGCATGTCACAACTTTTGAACACCCTGAATGTTTGGAAATTGAAAGTTGGGTAATATGACACGGGTGGTATGTCCATACTTCCCCCCCCCAAAAAAAATGAATTCCCGTGCAAGGAGCAAATGATCAGGCTCAAATTATTGTAATTTAGATTCATTATGCAAACACCTAGCTCCTGGAGACGTCTATGAGGGATGGGTGAAAAATAATGCCCCCATCTCCATAACTTTAGTTTATATAGGGGCATTTTGATAAATGAAACAAAAATATTTGAAATGAACTCTTCTGTTACCTATATCTACTTCTCCATATAATGGCATCATTTTTACTCTGTTCTGCCAATGAGGGACAAGCTTCTTAAAGCCATCACAAAATAATACTGATTTTTATCTCAACCAAATCCTGATAGTCCTTTCCACCTTTTCCTCTGAATCAGCAGGTGCCTACGAAGGTATTCCTATGATGGATGTGCATGGTGGAAATTGGACCCCAGGTGGGGTAAGATGCTTCAAGCCAACATCACATCCCTCTTGAGCAGCGGAGGTAGTGCAGCCTAGCATTGTCAAGTTGCAGCACATTTCCTTCTAGTGTCTTCAAACTCTGCTTAATCATTGTTTCAAAGTTTTGAATGTTAACCGTGTAGTGGTTTGGACTGATATCAATGCCAGGATCAAGGAGAGACCTAAGAATAAAACCAGCCCCAAACTGTAACCACAGGTTTTCCTGCTGATGCTCGGATTTTGACTTCCTTTTGCAGTGAAACTGTGATCAACACTACACTTCTGAGTCATAACAACGAGCCCATATTTTATCAGTTGTCACACAATGCTAGAAAATCCCCACCTGCATTGCCAAAATGTCAGAAATCTGTATCAGTTCAGACGTTTCATTTCTGCTGTCAATATGAAAGAAAACCATCTGGGAGAAACCTGATATTCAAGAGCATCAATGTGACCCATTCTGATGCCATCCCAAAATTGGCAGCCGTTTCCCCTTGAGTGGTCTGCCAATGGTCCTTAATCAGTTCATTGATCCGGTGTGAAAAACTCAGCTGCTGCTAAAGGTTGCCCAGTGTGTCCTTGATCACACACTTTAGCTCTTCCTGATTCATCGCTATCTTTCCATGTTCCAGCAACCACAGTACAGGGAGTCCTCGACATACAACAGTTCGTTTAGTGATGAGAAAGTTATGGCAACACACGAGAAAAGTGACTTATGACTGTTTTTTTCACAGTTATGACCTTTTCAGTATCTCCAGGATGATGTCATCAAAAGTTGGATGCTTGGCAACTGACTCATATTTATGACGGTTCCAGTGTCACAGGGTCACATGATCCCCTTTTCTGACCTGAAAAGCAAAGCCAGATTCACTTAACAACTGGGTTACTAACTTAACAACTGCAGCGGTTCACTTAACACCTGAAGTAAAAAGGGCAAAGTTTACTTAACTAATGTTTTACTTAACAAAAGAAATGTAAGGCTCAATTGTGATCATTAAGTCGAGGACTACCAGCACTGATACCAATGCAGCCCTCACCCTAATCAATCAATCAGAATAGACCTGGAAGGGACTTTGGAGGTTTTATAGTCCAACCCACTGCTCAAGCAGGAGACCCTCTACCATTTCTAGCAGGTGACTGTCCAATCTCTTTTTAAAATCCTCCAGTGATGAAGCACCCACAACTTCTGGAGGCAAGCTGTTCCACTGGTTAATTTTCCTCACTATTAGGAAGTTTCTCCTTAATTCCAGGTTGCTTCTGTTTTTGATTGGTTTCCATCCATTGTTTCTTTTCCTGCCTTCTGGTACTTTGGAAAATAAATTAGCTCCCTCCACTTTGTGGCAATCTCTCAAATGCTGGAATGCTGCTATCATGTCACCCCTAATTCTTCTTTTCTTTAGACTAGCAAGACCCCAAACCTGCAGCTGTTCTTCATATGTTTTAATCTCCAGACCTTTGATCATCTTAGTTGCTCTTCTCAATGCATGTGATAAGGTCCAGACCACAAATGTCCAGCAATCAAAAATGTCCACCTCAACTTTTTTCACTTATTATTAGACTTTCCATCCCCTGAAGATCCGAGTGCCTCCACAGGTTATATTTGCTCTCAGATTAGAGTTTCTTCATCAGCTGACAGAGGGCGCTCTTTCTGTTTCCAAAAAAACACTTGGGGTGCAAATGCCCCACAGAAGCAGCACTGGCATCTTGGCTCTTAGAGATCCCAACTTCCCATTCTACTGGGAAGGAAGGGCGATGCCACTAAAAGATGGGTAGAAAATGCTCTGGACAATTGAGTCCAAAATTTGGCTGGTCCAAAACCCCACAATTTACAGGTGGAACATTGAGTTGAAGAAAATGTGGCTCAACACTATGTGGCCCATTTGTGAGAATAAAACCTTCATAGTCATAAATAAAAGTTGGAGACTATCATCTGGGAATTATATCAAGGTGATTCTATTTGGGAATTTATATATTTCTGAAACAAACCTGCGTGCATACCCAATCACCTGTTAAACCTTTGTGTCATTTTTAACTCTATACTTTTACTTTGCACCATGGTGGTGTTGGCCATAAACATACAGGTAGGTAGTCCTTGAATTACAACAGTTTGTTTAGTGACCATTTGAACTCACCTCATTGAGAAAAGTGTCTGGATGGGCAGCAACAAACTCAGGCTCAACCCTTCCAAGACTGAGTGGCTGTGGTTTCCGTCCTCCCGGTTCGGCCAGGTGGTTCCATCCCTGGCCATAGGGGATGATATTTTGTCCCCTGTGGATAGGGCGCGCAATTTAGGT
>JAPKID020004710.1:0-11525 GCA_026931265.2 Tropidonophis doriae | reverse complement strand
CCCACCCTCCATTCATCTTTCTTTTTCTATTTTTCTTTCTTTCTCTTTCTGTTTCTCTCTCTCTCTCTCCTCCCTCCACCCATCTGTCACTCTGCGTGTGTGTGTGTCTGTCTGTGTCTCTCTCTGATTCCCTCTCTCCCTCCCTCTCTCTTTGTCTCTCTCTGTTTGTCTTTCCCTTCGTCCCCCTCTGGCTCTCTCTGTCTGTCGCTCTGTGTGTAAGTCTCTCCCTCCCTCTTCCCCCCCCATCAGTGGAAAGCCCGGCATGTCAGCGAGCCAGGAGCGGGTGGACGGAGGACCCAAGGCTGAGGCTCCCTAAGCGAAGCCCAGTCCGTCCAGGCGCCACATGCCCACCTCCCTCCCCGCCTGTGTGGCTGAAAAGTGCTGCTCGGTGGCTTCTGCGGGCGGCTGTTGTGGTGGCTGCTGCTCCTGAGCAGCAGTTCTCGCCGTCCGAGCAGCCCGGCTGTCCTGCCCGATGCTCCCTGCTCCTTCTCCTTTCCGGCCCTGCGGCCTGGTTCCTATGAAGCCGCAGACCGGCACCGGTCCGCGGACCAGGGGTTGGGGACCCCTGCCTTAGAATCATGCACAAGGCATAATCATATCCCAAATAATTCTTAACCATCTACATGAAACTAGTGGATGCAATCATCATGAGAACCATGTGGTCAATATTGACATTAGCAGGTATTGACTTTTCCTAAAGTGAAATAGCGTGGCCGCTGCTGTCAAAGCTTTGGTTAACTGCATATTTTGATTAATCTAAAACTGAACTAAACACAGAATGTAGAGGTCAGTTTGTTACATTCTGCACCTAGCTGGGCAATGTGGCCCCGTCACATTACAGTCTGCTTTTGGGACACAGGCAGTTTTCGTATTCATGCATAAAGGTCTGGATGACTTTAGTCTATGAGATTGACTTTCTGCTTCTAAAGTACATAAATACTGAGATTGTCCAAGGAGATCATATTGCAAGTTTCACGGTGTAGATTGTCACCTTACAATTAATCAGTTGGACTTTTCTGGGGATAGATGCCTGCTCTGTGGAATGCTGTTTTCCACTTACTTTCAGTGGTCTCATTGTTGCATTGTTTACGTACCAAAGTCAGATCTTTATACCTAGGACAAATACGCATAAGGACAAATTCTTTTTTCATACCTATTCATATCTTTGTTTAACTTGTTTTGTTTATTTAATGTCAAACCACTTAGTTATTCTCCATAGTTGGTTGAGATAGCATCCAGGAATTAGTTAACTCCGTCCAGCATCCATTTGGACTGAGTCTACAATCTGTGATGACAGACCTCCTCTGGTAGCTTTTCTCAGGTTTTAGACTCAGTTTATACTAGGACTGGACGTGTATTTTTCCTCTCTAAATTAATTGCAGTAAAACGAACGTTATCTCTCATTTTTGTAGGCTGCTCCATATTTAACATCTAAAGGAGCAACCTTCTCTTTCAGCGAGCAGGACTTTCCTCCTCCTTGCCGAGAGAACAGTGGCCCCTAAGCTGGCAGCTCTCCAGAGCAGCGATCAGAAGTAAACTCTGGAGTACTGCAACTGGATTGTAGCCACAGATTGCGATCTTCACGAGGTACTGGGGTTTTGCTCACGAGTTTCCATTCTGTGGCCCCAGCTCTCCATCGTGTTTCAGCACCATTTTTCAGGCAGTGAGGTAACGTGTGCCATTTGAAAAAGGGCGTGAAGGACTGCAACTGCCATTTGGGATTGCTGCTGAGCAATCCAGGTTCATCTTATACACTGAATACAGTATTTTTGATCTCTCAAAACCCCACCCCCTTCACAAAAATGCAAAGTGCATTTTTGTTCATAGGCTTTGAGAGGCCTGCAAAGTGCTCCTGGGGAGATGGGGAGGGCAAAAATGAGTGAAAAGTGGGCATTCCTCCCCCCCAGCCCCCGAAACCACTCTACAAGCCTCCCATGGAGGAGGAAGCCTCTCCTTCTACAGATCTGGTTCCTCAGCCTGACCTGACTAGGGCCATTAAACGGGCCAGGCCTGTAGAGGACCAGGGATCTGCTCTATCTGCTGAGATGCAGGAAGTAATAGCCAAGGCCATTTCTCAAGGCATTGAAAAAGGTATGCAACAGAAGCCCAAGAGGCCTCGCAAGTCCACCCCTTCTAGGGAGTCATCCCAGTCACAGGGTAACAGGTCCCCTTCCCCGCACTTCTCACAGGACAGCGAGGATTCTGTAGTAGATGAGGCTGTCACTCCTGAGCAGGAATTTTCAGGTGATGAGGGCACAGTCCCTGACAAGCCTGCCTTTAACGGCCTATTCAAAATGCTTCCTTTAAAACCATTCTCAATAAGGCCAAAGTTTCTATTTGCATGGGGATATCCACCCCAGAGCCAACTCCCGCTGCTTCCGATGATCATGATGAAGGGCTCTTTGATGAGCCTGTCACACTCAGGAAATTGTTCCAGTGCCCAAACTCTTCCTTAATGTGGTCCAATGCCAGTGGGTCCCACCTGGCACCATGGCCACCCCGAGCAACAATGATAGGAAACTGTACACAGTGGATTCCGCCTTGGAGGATCTTCTGAAATTACCTCAAGTGGATCCACCTGTCCAGGCTCTTACGTCCTCTTCGGTCGTACCTCCGGATCTTTTGGAAGGTTTAAAGGTGGAGGACAAGCACTCCGAGAGGGTTTGTCACAAGATCCACCAAGCTGCTGAATGGGCTATCAAATCAACCATATCAGCTTCATTTTTATCTAGGGCCTCTCTCAAGTGGCTTAGGCAACTAGCGGCTAAGACACTGGCAACTGACACCAAGACCAGGCAGGAGTTGAACAAAATTATGGCAGCTATGGAGTACACAGCGGATGCCACCCTAAATTCAGCAAAATTCATATCCAGGGCCTTGACTTTACAACATTACCACCAGGTGCCTCCTGTGGCTCCACTACTGGAATGCTGACATGTGCTCAAAGTGGAAGTTGGCTTCCGCACCATTCAAGGGTGGTAAGCTTTTTGGAGAAGCCTTGGACTCTGGCCTTGTAGAAAACAAGGACAAGAAAAAGGTCATGCCCTTGGTTTCAAAGAACACAGAGCACAAGGGCACTGGTTCCTTTTGGAAGCAGTCCTTTTGTGCTCCTGAGCTCTCTACCAGTTCTGGGCAATTCCATCGCCAATATTCCCAAGGCTCTGACAGATCGCAGGACTGTCAGTCCTTTTGGGACAGAGGGCGCCAGCAATCCTTCTCCAAACGTCCCTTCCGTGGCGATTCAGGTTCCAGACCCTTCCGCCACTGTAAATGACTCCCGACAGATGGCTCCCATCGGTGGTCGCCTGCAGCTATTTCAGGACAGGTGGGAGCAGACCACGTCGGACCAGTGGGTTCTTCAAATGATCAGGCTAGGTCTCACCCTAGAGTTCCTCTCCCTCCCTCTCCCCGCCACTTCTTTCGTTGTCCCACTCCATCATCTCCATCCAAAAGGCACTCATGGAGCAGAAATTCAGCACCTGAGGGAGATTCAGGCAACAGAACCGGTGCCGGCAGGGCAAGAAAGGTCAGGTTTCTATTCCATCCTGTTCCTAGTCCCCAAGAACTCGGGAGATTGGAGAGGGATCTTGGATCTAAAAAAGCTAAATTGTCATCTTGCTTACAAACGCTTCAAAATGCAGTCCCTTCACTCAATCTTGGGCTGCATAAGGTCAGGAGATCTTCTAACATCAATAGATCTCTGGGAAGCATACCTCCACATCCCAGTTCGAAAGGCCCACCGCAGATACCTCAGGTTCTTTTATGCAGGGCAATACTTCCAGTACAGGACACTTCTCTTCGGCCTGTCTTCCGCCCCCAGGACATTCACAAAGGTCCTGGCAGCTGTGGTAGCGTCCCTGAGGTCACTCCCAGTAAGATTACAAGCGTACCTGGATGACATCCTGGTCCAGTCCTCCACTTCCCGTCAAGTGGTCAGAGACCTTCATTTGACGATGAGAGCCCTTCAACATCACGGGTTCTCCGTCAATCTTGAAAAGAGCCACCTGGTACCCACCACCAGGTTGATTCACCTGGGAGCTCTCATAGACACTCACTCTTGCCAAGTATTGCTGTCACCGGACTGGGTATCCAGCTTGCTCCGTCTGGTGCAGCAAGTACAATGTTCCAGGATGGCACCCATTGTCCTCCTGTCCCAACTTCTTGACAAAATGATTTCTTGTCTTTCAATTGTGCTGTGGGTGATACTGCACTCTCGATGGCTCCAGTGGTACCTCCTGCCCTATCAACGTGCCATGGAGAGCAACTCCCCCGTTCCAATTCCAGTACCGAGCGTGGTTCGACGCTCCCTCCAGTGGTGGAGCATCCCGGCATTGAACCGGGGTTGCCTCTTCCGCGAGCTAGATCGCATCATCGTCACCACAGACGCCAGCCTCTTTGGCTGGGGAACTCACCTCGGCAACCAGGTGGCACAGGGCAGATAGATGGCCAACGATCTCAAGCACAGCATCAATTGGCTGGAACTGAAGGCAGCCAGTCTGGTTCTACGCCACTTCGTGCCCACAATTCAGGGTCCCCACGTTCTGCTATTAACGGACAATGTTGCCACCAAGGCACACATCAACTGTGTCTCTGGGCGGAGAAGTCACTCAGGGCAGAACACATCTCCGGGGAGAGCAACGTCCAGACAGACTGGCTGAGCTGGACCACGATCGACAACTCGGAGTGCTGCCTCAACCCGGACCTCTTCCTGAAGATCTTTCCTTACTAATCCCACCCTGACATAGCAGCCATCATTTCTGAGGCTATCAGGCAGAGGATAGTGGTGGGCTTCAGCACTGGGTCATCAGACAGGCACAGGTACAGGGATCATAGGGAGCCACAGGATTCCCATGGGATCCAGCCATCCCAAGGTCATTTTCCTTCCATTTCCCCCGGTCAGGCCTCCCTGTTTGGGGAGGAGGAACCCCATAGAGACTCAGACCTGTCTGAGGACCAAGGCCTGACCCCTGACCAACCGGCCTTTGTGGGCCTCTTTACACCATCCTTGTTTCGTTCCCTCCTCTTCAAGGCCAGGAAGGCTGCCAATATGGGAACATCTCAACCTAGACAGAGGTGGGGGAACAAGGAGAGCCTCTCTTTTCTGAATCCAGGAGGTGGTTCCTGGATGCCGTCCAGCAACAGTGGGCTTCCCCTGGATCTGGCCCCTTCCCTAGCAGTCAGAACAAATTCTTCTACAATTTTGGCCCTGACTTAGCTAAGGCTTTTGAGGTTCCTACTGTGGATGTGCCTGTTGTAGACCTGTCATCAACAACAGTTCTCACAGGTTCCCCTGAGGAAGCTCTCCGCCTGGAGGACGAAATCTGAGCAGACCCTGGTCAAGTGTCACCAGGCCACTGCCTGGGTGGTCTGATCCTCCATAGTGGCATCCTTCTTTTCCAGAGTTTCTCTGCTCTGGTTAAAGCAATTGCAGGGTAGGATCCCCTGTCTGATACCAGAACCCATCCAGAGCTCAATCAATTAAAGGAGGCAATCGAACTTTCAGCGGACACATCCCTGAACGCAACTTGGTTTGCATCAAAATTTATTGCCTCGGCGGTAGTCTTCATCAAAAGCTGGGAGAAGCTAACAGAGGAGGCGTGTCGTCACAAATTGTAGACTCAGTCCGATTGGATGCTGAATGGAATGAGCCCATTCCTGGATGCTATTTACCGCCAAGAGAACGGGCATCTCAGGTAAGACCAACACCCATTTTATGAACAGTAGTATATAAGTGTTTTTAATCAGTAATAAAATTGAAGTGGTATTGTTTGCACATTTCTTGATCAAGCTATTTCCTGCATATTATCTTTTCTTTCAAAGTCCACTGAGAATTTTTTTTTTCTAGTTTGAACCTACCATAGTTAAGTAACCTTTTCTTCTACTAGAAAATTTGGGACCTTGGTCATTTGTGACGGTCTCTCTTTGCACAACAGTGTATAGTATTTATCACTAATAAAAAGAGCATTTAATAGTGTAAATATCCAATTGCTGTTCCCCCATGTATACAGAAAAGGAAGCTGTGGGAAGCTGTACGCTGACTTAACAGTATCTCTGTCTCTACTTTTTCTTCTTTCTTTTTTGTAAAAGTCAGCTGTGATAATGTATAAAAGATTTGGGGAGGGTTCTTTACTTCAAAGATGTTAAGCGTCACTATGAGGACTGATTAGATAGCATTCTTACTCTGCAGAAATAATGCTTTGACAGGAAACAGAATTTTAAACATGTTTAAGGTGCTTTTCAGATTTTATCCAGGAAATCTCTCCCTCCCCACAGGATTCAGTAAAGTCAATAATTGCCTGAAGCACTGCTTGCTCAGCAGTGACAGCAGCAACAGCTGTTGGTGAAGGAAAGTTATGAAATAAACTTTTGTGCTTTCATCTCCTTCCATTCGTATGGGGGCCGGGAAGGCAATATAACCTTCAAAAACCAGAAAAATTTAATGAGAAATTGGAATAGAAATTAGGCAAATTATATTTTAAACGTATTTGGCATTTTAACATGTTGGTAGAATGTTTGCCTTTACCAACTTCGATACGTGCATATTATTTGCCGTCCTGAATGTTCTGCTGTGTAAAGCTGAAGGTTGAATCCGGTGCTGGGTCAAGATGAAAAGCGATATCTTGGCATTGCTTGGGCCGGAGGTTCCTATTTAAAGCCAGGATAAACAGATTCACATTTTTGCAAATGTACTTTGCAGGCATATGCAGTTGTTTGACATGGTCAGCGCTTTCTCCCCGATGGAAGGCTACTGAATATTCTGGCTTGATTCCACTAACAGCAGTAGACATTTGAGATTCCTCTTGGAACCAAGGAATTCAAGACTCCTTTGGATTAAGCATAGCCCTCAGACATAGTCTCCAGTTAGGCAATAGGACTGTCCTGGCTTCCCCTCAGATGGGGTGGATTTCACTTCCTATAATATCTAGACAACATAATATTCCAGTCATTGGTTTTGCTGGCTCATGATTATGAAAGTTGAAGATTTCACATTTGGAGCAGAACGTCTTGGGAAAGGCTTCATCATTTAGACACAGATTCAGATATTTAGTGCACATGTAGTGCTTTAGAGAGGAGAAGAAAACTTAGTGTGATGAAATACACCAGATCTTCTTGTTTTCAAAATCTAGAAATAATTTCATCTATAGAGATTGTTAATATACTATCTTATTGCTGCTCAGCACACACACACACACACACACACACACACACACACGTTGGAAAGGTGGTGTTTTTTAGTTTTTAACTCATCTGTCTATCAAATCTGTTTTCTGAATTAATCTTGCATTTGGTAGATGCAGAAGTGGAAAGGTTTTCCTGTGCTAGATAAAGACTAAGATAAGATTTGCAGGAGCTGATTTATTGGATTTCTAGAAATCTGAGTTCCACCAACCACATATTTGCTGCATCCACAAGGAGCAGGTTGTCCATTGGGAAAACATATTTATTGAAATATAAAACTGCATCTGTTTTGCTATAGCAGATTAATTGAGTGAAGCTAGTTGGGGGGAAGAGAGATAGCAGTTGTTAAACAAAGTTGGGTGTCAGAAATGCATATCTGTCCACCTTAGACTGTCAAGACATCCCAGTGAGTGAGTTGATCTACTCTATGCTATAACCTCAAATTCATGGCATTCCTAGTCCAGGCATCTATCATTGAGGGAGTTGTTTCAAGTTCCCAGATGGATACATTGACCTAAATTAATTCATCTGTATTTGTTCTTCTCCATCTCTCTCACACAATTCTTTCATAGCCATTTGCACAGTGGACCATTGTCTAAACCAATAAATACATAAGGAAACCACAGCTTCCTGTGTTGGTAAAGTGCTTAGCATTTCCTGTTTTAAATTTCCTACATTTTTGCATAAACTTTTTTTTTCATATAAATGTTTCAAGGCAGTTGACTCCCAATTCAGTATAAAAATAAGTATTAAATTTGTAGGATAAACAATTATCTAGCAATCATGAGTTACAATGCAGCTTACTAGTTTTTCCAGTCTTGAACATGTTTTTAAAATGAATGACTTAGCTACCTTAGTCATTCTGGCACAAAAGATTATTGTAAGTGCAGGGCAATTGAAAATCAGATCTGTGATGTGTAAATAGTGACCTTCTTGGATGTCTTAATGTTAGCAAACAGGAAGGAGGGAAATGAAAAGTAATGTATGCATTGTCCCTTCAGTTAGTACACCCCCCCATGTTTTGTCCAGGTGTTTTCCACCTTCTGTAAAATGTCATTAAAATAAGGAAGGTAGGTTTAGATGCAAAGTAGATACCTTCTAGCATATATCAAAAACATGAGTTCACTGCTTTGAATATGTAAGAATATAGTGGGTATGTTTCTATTTCATTTGAAAATGAGCTGAAAATAAAATTGACAGAGAGGATATGAAATTCTAATGAAGGTATTCTTTTAGTGTTTAGCAATATAATACAGGCAGCGGGGAAAGATCTTAAAAGTCATTGAAGGACATTATGGGGAACGAAGTAAGAGCAGGTAGATGTTTAGGGCATTGGTAAATGAGTGGAGTAAGTACATGTTACCAAATCTTTCCACTACACGATTTAGAGGTCTAATCATCAAAATATTTTCCATAAGCACAACTTTGTTACTTCATAGCCCCTAAGCAAATTTGCTTACTTTTAACTATAACTTGTTTGAAACAAGCAAAATTCAGAATTGTGGTATTAAATCAAACAATGTTCTAGCTTTGGACAATACTGTATCACTAAAATAGGGCTAAGCCAACTAAAGCAAACACTTCAGATCGCCTCCTTAGTAGATGCATGAAAAAAGAGAGAATATGTTAGGTCAAGGTACAGTGTGTCTTGTTCCCATCAAGCTTTGTTTCATTATGGCATCCAAATTGACTGTTGGATTTCCTGTATATACACAGCAAGACAAAGAAAAATTCTGTGCTATTTTGTCTGGTATATTTTGAGTTCTTTAGATGCTTTTGTAGTTATTGTGGATTTCAGAGACAGTCCTTTGGAATGAAAGGGTTTGGAATAAGGTGGATGAATTCCTCCATTGTCAGAAATTCCATATCCTCTCTCTGAATCTGTAGCAAATCAGATAATTCCAATGGAATTGTCAACACTTAGAAATCAGCAGATTCTATAATCCAAATGTCACTAGATTTCACCTATTATGCAAGATTAGCAAAGGAGTTTGAGAGGATTCAATATTTAACTTCTAATTAAATTAGGGATTGACTCTGCTTCTCCTAACTACAAATGAATTGAGAGGTTAGGCCTCAATTGAAGTTTTTAGTACCACACAGACTACCACCGACACAGATTTTAAGATGTTCTTGGTAGATTTACCATATCGTACTCCTGCTATTATAGGTAAACTGTTATAGTTTTTTGACCAGTCCTGAACAGAGTGGATTTGATTTAAATCAAGTTGATTTAAATCATGATTTAAATCACTAGTAAAAAAAAGCTTGATTTAATCATAGTTTTCTACATAAACACTAATTCTTGCTGGTATAACTTATAATATGCAAGTACTGTATATTCCGGCGTATAAGATGACTTTTGAAACCCAAAAAAGTCTACCGAAAATCGGGGGTCGTCTTATACGCCAAGTATACGCGCCCCGCGCTTCTCCGCTATGTTTCTGACGGCCGCAGTCAGAAACATAGCGGAGTACCGCGGCTTCTCCGGTCCGTTTCTGACTGCCGCCTGGCTCCCCGGCCGGCAGTCAGAAACATAGCGGAGGAGCGCGGCTTCTCCGGTCCGTTTCTGACTGCCACCTGGCTCCCCGGCCGGCAATCAGAAACATAGCGGAGAAGCGCGGGGTGCGTATACTCGGTGTATAAGACGACCCCCAATTTTCAGTTGACTTTTTTGGATTTCAAAAGTCGTCTTATATGCAGGAATATATGGTAGGTAATTCAGAACTTGGTGACATTTATTTTTGCTACCAAAATAAAACCTTTTAATCCAGCCTAAAGTTAGTACAATGAGGCTAAAAAGAATCTTGGGTTTCTTACTGGAACAGAAACTGAAGCAACCTTTGCTTCCATCCAACATGAAAACAAAAAGGGGAAAGCATGGTCTTTGGATTCATTGCATACTAAGTGATATTCTCTTATTTTGATCAGAGTGGTTTCATAAGTGATTTTAACATAGGATTGGATTGATAATGTTGATAATGTTAATAAGTTTGCGCACGCGCGAAGTATGGCGTCGAGCCTTCGAGTACCTTGATGGAAGCTCCGTGTTTGACCCGTGAGTGGGGCCACCAGCCTTCTTTTGACCAGCGCGGAGGGCTGCCCCAGCAGGAGAAATATTCAGGCCGGCCTCCTGGCATGCTTTCGAGCTGCTAGGCGTCGGGGCAGATGCGGAGGTGGCGGTAGTGGTTGTGGAGGCTGCGGTGGCGGCAATGGCGGCGGCGGTGGCGTGTGACGTAGCGGAGCAGCGGAGCTCGGCCTAGAGAGGCCCAGACCACCTGGAGCTGCCTGGGATTTTTCCATGGCAGCCAGGGCGGCCTAGTCGGGCCTTGGATTGGTCGGAACCTCCGGATGGACTCTGGGATGGCCTGGTCCCGGGGGGCCGGGGGCTTGCAGATGTTATCAGCCCTTAGAGTTAGTCGTGGATGGAAAATGGGCTTTGCACCCGGTGAGTCCTTGTTGGGCTGGATTTTGATGAACTACCCCTGGGCGGGCCTGTCCGGATGCCTGGGAGGCTTGTACCACTCAATGGCCTACGTTGTCCTTGTTCAGCTCGCTCTGCTCTGTTCCTGCTCCTCGCTCCTGGCCCCACCGTTGGGTCTCCCCCGTTCATGATGGCGTGTTACACCGGCGTTTGGAGTGTCCCTGGCCCGGTCCGGTTGGAGATGGAAAGTCAGGAGGGCCTAGGGCTGGTGCACTGGCTTGGAGAGTCGTTTAATATGGCCCAAAAATAACTGGGCTGGGCACACCCGTTTTGACAATTGACCATGTTGAGACTTATTTGTGACTCTGGTGTGACTTTTTGACTTTTGCCGATGCTATGGATGAATATCCCTTTCATTTCTCCCAATCTATGGATGTAACGCTAACCATCATGTGCTTCAGTACCATCCTACCTGCACTTTTAATTTCCTGCACTTTATTCTGCCAGTTTTCCATCTGTTTACCATCTTGTTTGTACCCTGCATTTAAACATCTGTTCCACTCGCGGCCAAAAACCAGACTTGATGCTGCGGTATTCGAGGCTTGACCTCATTCGGTTGCGAGAGGTTGTCCTCTCGCAGGCCTGGCCCCCCAATCTAACTCGGGCCCACCTTGAGGACGGACTGATAGCTCCTGAGAGGTGGGCGAAGCGCAAACTGGGGGGGGTGTTTAAAGAAATTTTTAGATAAGGTTTTAGGGGGTTCCAGGGTGAGGGGTAGGGTGGGGGAGTCATTTATAGGTCAGGATTCAGGGCCTGTGGGCGGTGTTAGGCGTTTGGAGGAGAAGGGGGGGAGGGTCCATCAGAGGGTGTGGTCATTCCAACTGTTCTGGGAGTTGGCAGGGTCGGTAGGGGGCAGCGCTTC
>JAPKID020004709.1:0-11526 GCA_026931265.2 Tropidonophis doriae | reverse complement strand
ATCCTCTTCTTTCTCAACCTGATACGGCGAAGAATGCCGGAGTTGCTTCCCCTCCTTCCGTGCAGAGTTATAGGAAGGTGCATCCCCTTGAAAGAACCGCCGCTCTTCCAACCGCCCCCCGCAACCTCGCCCGAGCCTAATCCTTCACGCGCCTCCATTCGGATCGGAGGCGCGCGCCGTTAGCGCCAGTGTGGCACAGCGGCGATTGCTGGAGCTCCTCCCCTCGAAGGGGGCGGGGCGGCCCCGTCCGGCGGGCTCTCGGCGGCGGCCTCGGCACCGCCCCTTCACCTCCCCTCCCCCTCCCCCTCCGTAACTTGGCTGCTTTTTATCAGGCGAGCCCGGCGGTGGAGAGTTTATCGGCGCTGGCGCTGCAGCGTGGGAAGTGCGGGGAGGGAAAGGACGGGAGGCAGCGCCAGCGAGGGGCCAGTGCCCCGCCGGCTGGTCCGGCCGGCCGGCCAGTTGGTCGGTCGGTGGCGGCGGCGGCGGACGATGCTCCGGCTGGTGTCGCTGAAGTTGGGGCGGCTGTACCGCTACGTGAAGCTGGCGGTGTTGGGTATCCTGGCGGCGGCGTTGGCCCTCAACTCGCCTTCGCTGCTGGCCTCCCTGCAGCGCAACGAGCTGGCCGAGCGGCGCTTCTTGCAGCTGAACAAGTGCCCGGCCTGCTGGGGCACCAGCTGGTGCCGCAAGTTCCTGAACGGGCAGCTGCGCCTGGAGAGCTGGGGCCGCCTGCGCCTCCTCGACTTCCTCAACGTCAAGAACGTCTACTTCGCGCGCTATGGGGAGCCCCGCGAAGGCAACCGCCGGGTCGTGCTCAAGCGCCTGGGCTCCGCGCGGGAGCTCGCCGACATCGACGCCAAGATCTGCCGGCGCGCCACCGGCAGGGGACGCTGCGACTTGCTCCAGGCCCTGCACGCCACCGAGTTCGCCAGCATCAACGGCGACGTCCGACTTCTGACTCCCGACGTCGTGGAAGGGTGGTCGGACCTGGTGCACTGCCCGTCGCAGCGCCTCCTCGACCGCCTCGTCCGTCGCTACGCCGAGACAAAGGACTCGGGCAGCTTTCTGCTCCGCAACCTGAAAGAGTCGGAGCGTATGCAGCTGCTCATTACGCTCGCCTTCAACCCGGAGCCTCTCGTGCTTCAGGTAAGGAGCCGCCGCTGCTGCTGAGTCTTCCCGCCTCCCCCTTGGCCCTGGTGGGGACCTCGCTTTTACCCCCGCCTCCCGTGTCCTTCCCAAGTAGCTCAATGGCACGTCAGCTAATGGTTGTGTGAAAAGGACCGCAAACGGATGGCCGAAGGTTCAGCGTAAACCTGGTTCAGGCAGAACAACATGCGGTTTCCTAGGGATTTCCCCCCTCCCCCATCTGTAGATGAAGCCCTAGTTAAACTTTCCTGCCTCAAGATCAGAAACAATGTTAGCTGCAGTAGGAGAGGTATCAATATGTCCCTTCAGTATCTTCTAGTATCTTCAAGGTTTTTATCCATCCATTGCCTTGTATAAGGCTTCTCAGATTTCGTAAGGTGCGTAAGGCTCTGATTTTAAAAGTATGGTTTTTCTTTTTCCCATCCTCCCTCTTGTATGGAGTAGCAAATTTGACATTCATAGCTGTGCAGAAACTGATTTTAGGGCTTCTTAAATGTGCGTGGTTAGAATTGGTAACAATCATACATCTTAATTGCTTCTCAAATGCCAGGTGTTTAACGAAAAGTGAAAAGTTTAATGAAAACCTCTTCCATCTACCAAAATTGAATTAATTTCTTTTTTCTTTCTTGTTGACTAGTTAGTTTTACATACTTTGAGTGGACCCTGAATTCAGGTATTGAATGGCATTTCTTTTGGTTATAGAAATGCCCCAGAAAGTCTTAAATCACAACTGAAACTGTTTTGCATTCATTAGAGTTACTTGTGCATTGAGATGTCCAGTATCTGCCTTTTAATATTTTCTTCAGAACATAAAATAGAAAAGACAACAGGAGATTGTGAAGTAACTTGTTTCGAGACAATGTAGTCGAAATACTGCATATCTGAATATGTCCCAAGTAGTGTATTTGAATGCTAATGTAATCAGTTGAAATTTAGTTAAATCAATACAATTTCAATGTAAGTAATAAATTGAAACATATAGAATGATAAAATATAATTCCTTCTCTGAGATTACTGGTATGTTACAGCATAAACTATGGATAAAGCTGCATTTTTATTATTTACCATATATTGAAATGTATCTACATCTTCTGGGATATGTGTCTTTGTTCATAACTTTCTTTTTGCTAAACTTCCATTTCTTTCCAGCAATTACTATTGC
The DNA here is from genome assembly GCA_026931265.2 of Tropidonophis doriae. Classification (NCBI taxonomy): domain Eukaryota; kingdom Metazoa; phylum Chordata; class Lepidosauria; order Squamata; family Natricidae; genus Tropidonophis; species Tropidonophis doriae. The sequence goes on along the minus strand of JAPKID020004709.1, from coordinate 9,221 downwards.
TTGAAACTTGTTTTTCAGGTAACAGGCTTATGGAAACAGCCAAAAAAAAGAAAGGCGTTTGAGATCTCCTGTTTGAGGTCTCAGTAATATTAACATAACATTCGTTCAGGTAATCAGGATTGTTAGACATTCAGTGTTATATTTTTGAAGGCATCAAATTCAGTAATTCAGTTAGATTTCAAAACAGTGCTATACAGAACAATACAAATTATGGCAGTACAGATCTAATTTATTGCTGGATGTGTTATGTTGAGAAATATGAACTATTTCACACAGTGTATTCATTATTTTAGGTATTCACCTTTTAACAATATATTTTATGTTATCAGAAATAGTTAACAAGTGGAGGGACAAAATTGAGATTAGAATTACACAGGTGGTCATAAACAATATATATTTTATTTTGCACACATAAGCTGCATAACTATAATGCGATAATTAAGTTTCTCTAATTGTACAATTTTATACATCTTTCACATCTTATAAAAGGATGTTTGTGAAATAAACGGTTAAGTCACTTTCAGTTACTGGAATGGTTGACAAAAAAGGATGGCAGACAGCATAAAGGTCTGCTGAAACAGCTTGTTCTCTGTTAAGCACTTAGTGACTTTATATATAACACTTTATATTTCCAACTATTTTTAAAGGATGCCATTAACTTAGTCTTCTCCCACAAGCATAACTGATAAAGACTTTTATTGTGATTTCACTTTCAACTTAACTTTTTATGCTTTTATATGTGTAACTACATAGTTAAAATTCTTGAATTAAAAACTTGATAATTATTTATTTAGTTATTAAGATCTAATCATTAAAATACGATAATTGTAAATAGATGAACCGAAATAATTTTCAAAAATCATTAAATAAGTTGGTTCTGCATGAAGACAATGCTTAAGATGCTGAAAGAACACATAATGATAGATAATATCACATGTAACCAAAATGCACATGTTGTGATTTCATATGGTTAGCTTGTGTAATGTATGATACATGATCATTGTGATTTTTGACTAGAAGGGTAGTAATTGAACATTCGACAGTTTCATCTTAAGAAATACTTAGAAAGTAAATACTATAATACAGTTAACAGGAAGATTTAATAGTTGATTGGTGCTTAAGAAGAAATGGCAGTGCACTAGCAATAATAGTTTGTAGACTGCATTTGTTGCCAGAGTGGCTAAACAATAATTTATAATTGTATAAAAGGCTAGCAATTTGGGATTCTGTTACTTGATAAAGCAGTCTAAGTTAATTTCTATGAAACATTTTGCTGGCTATAATTGTAAATAGGATATTAATCTCAGTGGATCTTTGGCTGATTCTTCATTATATACTTAGGTTTCAGTAATCCAATCAGGTTATACAATGCACAATTACACATTTGTGCACAATTTCATGATAGATGGATTTGGTTTTGAAAAAGTAGCATTGTTGCTTTATATTTAGTGATCAAAATTAATTTTTAGAACTGGTTTGTAATGGGATAAATTGGCTTGGATAGTTCTGTGAAAGTGATTTGTGATTTAACTCATTGCATTTTTTGTAACGTAACAGCTAAAATGAAAGAGTATATGGAATAAATAAATTGTGCAATTTATTCTAATGTATTATTTTTTATCATCTGCATCATTTGTTAAAATTATTCTATTATCAAACTGTACAACTAAGAAAAGTAGGAAAAATAGAGAAGCACAACAATATTTCAATGAAGATTGTTTTCAGACTTATAAATTAATACTATATAAAATTGTAACTTTTATATAGTATTAATTTATATAGAACAGATATTGTGTGAAACAAAAATATTCTATGCACTAATCTTAACCACAGAAATTCTTCCTAGCAAAGACAACTTTGTTTCTCTCTTATTTTTTAATTTCATTCTATGTCTTTATATAATTACTTTGTTTAAAAAAAATTATTAGGAATTATAAGGGAAAAGAAAAATAAATAAATTACAAACTATAAAAAATACCAAAAGAAAAAGTTGAAAAAGGGTAGTGTGAAAAAGAAAAAGAAAAGAGAAAGAAAAGAGAAGTAACTTCTTTTATCCCAGTTGGTAAAAACAATTTTAGTAGCTTATCGCTATGATATGTCTAAAGAAATGTGATTGAGAGGTATTTAAATTTTGTCCTAAGGACCTCTATTCCTTTTTAATTATCTTCTGGCTCCAAAATCCAGTCTTCAAAGTTTCCTTAACATTAAAAAATAATCCAAAGCAATCTTCATTTTCTATGAAAATGATATCTTCTAAATGATTCAAAAGTATAACTCCAAATATTCTAGATTCTTAATATTTTAACTTCCAAATATCTGTGTACTAAGCATCTATTTGTTGCATACTAAAAATGTTTTAAAACTTCTTTTAAAAAAATTATTACTTTATCTTAAGGACGCAGAAAGTGATCCAATATACCTTGTTGGTCTGAAGAATCTTAATCTTTTCCTCAGTTTATTCACAAGGAGCAGCTATCCAGAGTCATAAAAATAATCTCAACTATCATTCCTTTTTCTGGAGAGATTACATTATCTTGGATCCAATGGCGATTCCCTCACAAAATCTGTGTTGCTATCTAGTGAAAGTCAGCAAAATTGTTGGCTCACCATGGTGCTTAAGGGAAGTAATTACTGATGTTTTGCTGCTTTTCACTGGATTTACACAATTTAAAACCATAGATTTCATATTGGTCATAAGGAGACCAAGTATTTACTTTCTTCTCAATCTTAAAATCCATTTTATTCATCAATTCTGTTTGATCTTGTATTTTCATTTTCATTTGTATTTTCATTTTGACACCTGTTTATTGATCTTCAATCCTACTAATACACCAAATTCTTTTAATCTACTTACTAACTTAATTTTTGTTAATTTACCTATTCAATTTCCTTTAAAGAAAATTTTAAAAGCAACACCAAGTTACTGTAAAAGCTCTTATGAGTCTCTGTTTTAATCTTTACTCACACAAGCCTCTTACGCCTCTATTCAGTTTTTCAAGAACCAAAATAAACAAGAGAGAGAATTGTGGGCAACATTATTTCTTTCTGTATCTCACATAGTTTTGTTAGACCTTACATTTATACTTGTGTTTTGTATGAAGTATAAATTGATCTTTCCTATTTTATAAAATTATCTACATTGTATCTTCAGTGCCTTGAACAATAAAGCTTAATTCAAAGACCTATCCAAAACCTTCTAACATTGTCCTTTAACTCTTTTAGATGAAAATCCACATTGATCTTCATGAATAATTCTTGCAAAATTATTTTTAATTTATCAGCTAGAATTGTTTCGAACTATTTGTAACCATTATTCAATAATGCTATGGTCTATACAATAGCAGAGATGGAAGGGACCTTGGAGGTAATGTAGTCCAACTCACTGCCTAGGCAGGAAACCCTATACCATTTCAGACAAATGGCTATCCAACATCTTCTTAAAGACTAGCAGTGTTGGGGCATTCACAACTTCTGGAGACAAGCTGTTCCACTGATTAATTGTCCTAACTATAGTTTCTTATTAAAGTCAAATCTTGTCATTCTTTGGTTATTAGTGCTATATTATCCTCTTTCAATGCTCTTACATCTTTTGTCCTGTAAAAAAGCATCCATAGTTTTGTAGAATTTGCAAAAGTTCATCCTCAAAGCACATAGAATAAGCACCTGATAATCCATATGACCCAGTCACCTTTTCTGGTTTAATCTTCTTATAGCTAAATGTAACATAATCGTTGACATTGATGCATATTCCACAAGTTAGTCTTTTTTTTCTACTAAGGCAAGTGCAAAATCGACTCTGTATACTTTATAGGAATATCAAGGTTTACTAATATTTAACTGAAATACAACTGGCAGGATAGACAATTTAACAGTTTAAAATTTATTTCATTATCTTACAGTATTTTTTTGCTTTGTAACATTTCTTCCAATTATGACTAAAAAACTCATTTCCAAATTTGAACATGAATTATCTATTTTTGGAATCAGCATTGAAGTACTGTATTACAAGTTTTGTTTGGTAATATTTACAGTAAATGTGATATTTGTCTTCCCATTATTACCTCTTGGTTTAATTATACAATTTTAGTTTAGTTTAGTTTAGTTTAATTATACAATTTTGATTTGCTCACTTCCACAACTTATGAAGAAGGCTCAGTACTTCTGGGTTTTGTGTTGCAAGATTTTCAAATTTGGTCAAGTCTCTTGAGTATCCTGTTTTTGTAATTTGTTTTAATATAATGTTCATCTGAAGATTCTGAAATTAATGAGGCCACATATGATCATTCCAAGTAGAGACCTCAAATCTTTATTTTAGTAATTATTAAATTTTACAGTCTATTAAGATGATCTCCCTAGAAATCATACATTTTGTTCCTTCCTTTTTATTAAGAAAAATAATATTGAATAAAGGTAGAGATGTATTATCTTGACTTTTTTTACTTGTCAATGACTCTAATATTTTTTCTGATTAAATAATGAACAAGTAATTCTGACTTCAGGGATTGTTAACTGAAAATTTCATTCTGTAACAAGAAATATGATTATGTTTATACTGATTTTATATATTCTATCAGTAAAATAGAATGTTGCTGAAATGATTTTTTGAACTTAAAGTTTGATGTACACTGTATTATATCTTTGGGCTTGGTTTCAAATTGGTTAAAATGGTGTCCTAGAAACCAGAAGACTATGAATTCTAGGTCTATTTTAGACATGAACAGTCAGTCAGCACACACAAGTTTCCTGAGAACGGGCTTCAGCGTGAGTCTGAAAGCTCAGAAGATTAAACCTCTGATCCTGGTGACCAGCCCAGATTGGATCCTGCAACATTATCCTGGGACATATATATTCGCCTTAATTTGTGAACAGACAGTCTCTCTCTCAGTCCAACTCATGTCACTGGATTGTTGTCATGGGGAAAATAGGCAGGATTATTATGTTTGTTTGCTTGAATTAATATACATACATCTACAAATAAAATCTGGTTTAAAAAATATAATTTACGTTTAGATAACAACAACAAATATTTATAGATCAGCCTATAAAATACTAAAAGTAGATTACAGCAGACAATTACTTACATGTACACATTTACAGATATAGCAGACAAATAATTAAGAATGTCAAACTATTATACAAGAGCAAAAGAAAATTTAAAAAGGTATGATGAACTAGAAAAATTGAGTTTATAAATAGCTTGCGGTTGTATTTTATCAGCCATAAAACGATTGTATATCGGTAGGAAATGATAATACCTTCATTGTTGAACTGTTAAATTTGAGCCTGAACAATTACTACAGTAGGTATGGTTGTGTATGCATATTTTGGTGCCTTCTAATATTATATATCCATACAATTTTCTTGGCAAGATTTCAAAAGTACAGATAGTCCTCAATTTATGGCCATAATTTAATCCAAAATTTCTGACTCTGAGCAAGATGGTTTAACATGAGTTTTGCTCCATTTTATTATCTTTCTTATCATAGTTAAGTGAATCACCACAGTTGTTAAATTAATAACATGGGTGTTAAATGAACCTAGCTTCCCCATTGACTTTGCCTGTTAGAAAGTCGCAAAAGATGATCACTTGACCACCCCACCTGGACACTGCAATTGTTATAAATACATGCCAGTTACCAAGCATCCCAAATTTTGATCACATGACCATGAGAATGCTGCAATGGTTGTGTGAAAAACAGTCATAAATCACTTTTTTCAGTGCCATGTCGATCACTAAGATTGCTTAGCTGGCTTCATGCCCAAGGCAAGACTATAATTTACAGTCCTCTAGTTTTGAATCCTCACAAAACTGGCTCAAGTAGTACATTTATATCATTTTTATGACTGCCATGTATTAAATGTCTCTGTAGATGCATTTTTCCACAGTTCAGTATAGATCTGGAAGATGTGACCTGTGAGTGCATGCATTATAAGTTATGAAACCAGTCTGTAAGAACGAAAGTCTTTACAGCTTTCATGGATTTATTTTGTCTTGATTTTGAACTGCAAACAGAAAATTGGATTTTTTTTTCCTTTTATACCAAAGAGCATTTACAGGTATTCTTTGCTTAATGACAGTAACTAGGATTGAAATGTATGTTGCTAAGCAATGTGTGTGCATCGTGTGACATCATCTCACCACATCCCTTATTGATAGCAATCTTGGTCAGGTCCTGTAGCCATTCTGAAGCAAAGACCATGGGTTCTTAAATGAGAACCTGCTTGCAACATCCTGCCTCTTTCTAGCAAGCACAGTTATTGCAGAAGCTGGCAGGAAGTTGTGAGTCTTGGGTAGCTCATAGACCAGCAGATGGGTTAGTTCTGGAATAGTGCAGGCACAGTGGTGGCTGCTGTGGAGTGTGGGAACTATATAGGTGTTTGCTGCAGCCTGATGTGAGTGTATGAAAGTGGTGGTAGCAATTTACAGGTGCTATCGAAGGTTGCAAATGCAGTCATATGACTGTGGAACATTGTAGTCATTATAAGTGCCAACCAAGCACCAGAATTGGGTTCATGAAACTACAGGAGTGCTTAGATGGTAAGTCCCGCTGTTCAGCCCCATTGTAATTTTGAACAGTTGTGGAATGAGTGATCATTAACAGAAGATTATCTGTAATTGATGTGTGTGGTCGATCATGATATACAAATGTACTTTGAGCAGTATAGTGAGTTATTGCATGGCCCTTTCTTATTTCTTGATGTTAAAGTGTAAATTCACATATAATCTTTCTGTTACACGCACATGCACAATTTTATTACTGTCAGAACAATCCTCAATGGTATAAATATTTTTCTTTTTATCTGCCTCTTTTATGCCATTTTCAAATCCAAATTTAGACCATATATAAAAAGATATCACTTACAACATTAACTCAGAAATACTAGGGCATAATCTTTTTTTGGGGGGTGAGTCTGCCATATACCAATTAAAGTTTGGTAATTCCTTCATTTGTGATATATTGCACTAATAGTACTAGTAGTATTAATTTTTTCTCATCAGTTGTGTGAGTCTCTGTATACTTGCCACATATTTTATTTGCTGTTGGTGGCAAATAGATTAGAATTTACTAGTGAAAAGCAAACACTGAGCTTTTCAAAGTTTAAACGAATATACTGTATGTTGTTATTTACTGGAAATGATACTACTTTCACATGATATAATAGGACAATAGAAGCAGCCTATCATCAGTAGAAAATATTTCAACAACCCTTATTTATATCCCTCTTGTGTTAAATAGAACATTTAACTTAAAATAGGTATGAAAAAGTGAGATATGTAATTCTTGCATAAGAACTGAACTATTAAATTCCTGTTCTTTGTGGCGATTTGTTCATCAATGTGTGATTTCTCTAATACAGTTTGACATGATTGTACTGATCTATTGTACTGATGACTTAATGTTAGCGACTCTAGTATGCTGGAAGAATTCTGGCATGTCCTGTTTCTCCAGTAGATTGCTATTCCAGGTGTGGTTTCTTTAATGGAATAGAATCTTTCTTTTTGGAAGATTACTTCTGGAAGACTGCCAACCCACCCTTGGAACAGTTAGATCGTCATGCCCTAATAGACAAATTAACTCTCCAGATTTCCTGGAGTGTCCCAATTTTGGGGCTGTGATATGGTTTTCATGTATTTAATGTATTAATATAATTTCCTCAATCAATGTAATAGTTGTTTGCCACTGCTTAAATCTGGAATACACTTTTAACTTTCCATGCCTTATATTCCTGGTCTCCCATAAAGGCATTAACTGATCAGACCCTGCTGAATATTTTGAGATAAGGCAAGGCAGACTGAATATTGCCATCTAGCCAGGCCACTTATCAGAACAACAATTCTTAATCTTGACAATTTGAAGATGTGTGGATCTGTAGCCAGCATTGCGAATTTTGGAAGCTGAAGATCACCATCTTCAAATTGTCAAGGTTGAGAAACACTGAGAAAAAAAATCCTTTTATAGTTCAGCCTCACATTTTATCATTGTCTGAAGTCCATTAGTATCTGTTAATGATAGTGATAGTTAATTTATTTGGTTCTTGCTATTCACATCAGAAGTAAAATCGAATGTCCATATCTCTCTCTGGTCATGCATGATTGTTTATATTGCTATTTACAAAACTTTGGAACATGTAGTTTGTAATTACTGAAGACCCTAAACATTCTTGAATAGTTGATCTTAATTTTAATTATGGCAGTCCCTAGTTCTATTCTGGCAAACTGCTCTTTAGATCTGTTTACGCTGTGATTTGCTGTATTGAATGCAAAGTGGATTCAGTGCCAGGTATATGTATTACCTGCTGGTACTTGCATCTATCTAATTTACAAGTAATTGTTCTTTATACTCTTTCACAGTTAACCCTAAAGCAGTTGCAGCTTTTTCATAATAGGTCCTTTGATGGCTTTGGGCCACCTGTCACATATGAAACACCGTACTTTTCAGAATAATTCAGGAAAGTTCTTAATATTTGTTTTCTGTGTGCTTTTATTAATTTCCTTATTGGACTGTGAAACCTAAACTTCATTTGTATGAATTGGGATAAGCTGTAATTGGATTTTAATATTTTGCTTGCCTTAATATTTTTATTGTCAGTTCCTAATGATTCAAAATTATTTCAAATTGCCTTCATTTTTAAAAGCAACCTATAAACATCTATATTATATTTAATTATGGAGAGATTAGCTATACTTTTATATTGACAGGTTGATCAGTATACAATACTATATTGCAATACTCAGTCACCTAAATGGAATAACCAACCCTAGATAAAGATTCACCTAGGTAAACTATAATTTGAAAGTCACAGTATCTGAAAAAGAAAGCCAATAATTTTAGGACTTTCTTTCTTTGTATGAGAGAACCTATCTAGTTGGGGAATCGGGCTTAAAAGGATATAATATAATTATGGGAGCAATGGAGAGTTTAAATAAGTAGAATTGGATTGTTCCTCAAGGGGATTTTTATTTTATTTTTTTGTAACGTTTATGAAAAAAATGAAATACTGTATTTTCTGGCAGTTTTCATTTTTCAAGATATTTATTGAGATTGGATATGGTAAGTGTAGCTTTTCCATTTGTATATTTTAGTAAACCTGTTCATTCATCCAGCTTTTTCTGGACAAGTCCAGGGCCAAATGTAAATTAATTTACCGTATATTCCGGCGTATAAGACGACTTTTGAAACCCCCAAAAGGCAACCAAAAATCGGGGGTCGTCTTATACG
>JAPKID020004708.1:0-11527 GCA_026931265.2 Tropidonophis doriae | reverse complement strand
AACCTATTTTTTAACTGTAAAATTAGGGGGTCGTCTTATACGCCCGGTCGTCTTATACGCCGGAAAATACGGTACTTCAGTTACATTGCTGCTAGGGGGAAATATTACACTGGAGGAGATGAAGAGGTGATTAGACTCCTCTCTGTCTCCTGCTGATCAAAACTTGCAGTTGCTCTGGCAAACTAAACTGAACTGAACTGTATGCCCGAAAAAAAGGAGAAGAGACCAAATAAAGAGGAAGAAGCAACAGGTCTTGCAAACATTAACAAACCACAAAAGAAACAGCTTTGGGCTATTTTCATCAGATTCTGGTCTGCTTGTCAGGTTCAACCTGTTGAAATTTTAAAACTTTCATTTTAAAAATCCAGAGCCTATAAAACACCTTTTTGAATGCCTTGCAAGCCTACTTTAAAGGCCTATCTTTGTTTACTTAAAAGCATTGGTAGGGGCCATCAAGCTACAGTAGCACCGATCTTTGCTAACAGAAAAGAGGAAAAAACTAAAAAGATAGCAATTAAAGTTCCACCTCGGTTATATGTTTCATCCTTGAAAACATTTGGTTAATGATTAAATTGGAAGCCTGCAACACATACCTATTAAAGCAATTGTGCTGACACATTTTGAGAGGCAGACTCCCTTGGTTATTACATTTCTGCTAACGCCAATGGCAGGAACTGCCTGGAGTTCAGAAAAGGATGGAGAATCCGTTGAAAGTAATAAAAATAGCGAAGGTCCTGACAGCACAGCAGTTCCTGATGGAGGATGGGGCTGGCTGATTGTTCTCAATTTTTTTCTTGTAAGTAAGCAGCAGGTAAGTTACCCGTACTATGTAGTGTGTGGTTTAGTGTTGCTTAAAAGGCATGACAAGTACAAAAAGCACTTGATTTTATCATGTGTGTAGAAATTTAAAAATATTGGAGAACAAAGGGGAGGTTTTTCTCAGTTTATATGGCCTGTAACATATTCTTACCAAAATCTGAAACTTAAGAACTTAAGAAACGAGTAAGAATCGTTGCCCCTTTGGTAAAAACTTATCAAACATTTGCAGATTTCTTAACAAAATGGAAAACATCAAAGAATACAAATTGTAGTACAAGATCCATACACTAGCATCTTTCTAGAGCTAGTTTCTTTAGAGTAAGCACTATGAATTTAATTGGAGAACTATTAGCTGAAATCATGTGCTGTGCTTAGCTATAATTTAGCCAGACGTTGGCTTGTGCAACAAACCATGGTGGAGTAAATTATGGCATATAAACTGATATGTGTATCTGTGAAACTCCTGCTGTCTCTGGTAATGAGTAGTTTGTGTTACTCTGAAGGAAAAGTAAGTATGGTCTGTATAGAAGTTACAATTGATTTTTGGTGATGAATGTGGTATACTAATCACGTATCCCTCTCCAGATCATGCTGAAAGTAACATCTGGAAAACTGGTGGTTTTCTATTCCTACTGTAAAAATATTAACATCTGCCTAACTCTGACAGAAGTTTGCTTTTGGTTGTGTGTTACAGTTTCCTACATAAAGGGAAATAGTACAGTGCCATACAGCATGAATTACAGCAAACAAAGTTGCAAGAGTGTGAGTTCATTGTTCTCAGTGTACCCTTGCAGGTAGGGCTACAATTAACAGTTTAACCAGAGCTGAGCAAATCCCCTCCAAGTCATCATCTACTATTTTACCAGGAACTCTAAATCAGGAGAATCCTAATATTATGAGCCTGTTTTCTCTGAAGGAGCACAACTTCAAGAATCAAAGATGGTACAATCTTGACTTCACTAGGCTTCTGAATGAACAATCACTCAACGTTTGTTTGAGGTTTGTCCTGCCTCAAGCACTGAATTAGGACATCACCCATTTGGCCAAAGAGGAGAGACACAGTATTATCAACATATCTAATACCTCATCTCTCACTTTGAACTAAGTGATTACCTTTCCTAGACACTTTATATAGATGTAAACAGAACAGGGGAGAGGATACCTTTGTGTCTGTGATCTGTGGCACATCCTTTCCCCCATTGTCACTACCAACCAGATTCAACCTGTTGCAAAGCAGTAGAACTATCCTAAAAGAGTGCTGATTCCAAGCTTTCACAAGGGATTCAAAAGGATACTGGGACCCCCAACATTGAGGGCTGCCCATGGGCTTTGTCAAAAAGCCCAAATATTTTGTGCGGTATATCAGAGAAACAGGAGAAAAGCAGAACGCTGTGAAAGTCAGAGAGAGAAAAGTGTGGAGAAGGGCAGAGAAATATATGAAGCAGAACTGAATGCAAAGGGAGAAGGGTATTAGAGCACTCCCCTGCCCAATGGCATTCTTGATATAACGGGTTGATTAGGAAGTTTATCCAAATGTAAAAACTAAATAGTTCTATTTAACTCTAAAGAGTTTCTAAGAGAATAGAAACGTCCTCTGTAGCAAGGGAAATGTTGCTGTTTAGAATTTTATTAGAAGTACACAACTGCTAGACAATGTCAAGGAAAGTCTAGGCCCGTTATGCCGAACCTATGGCATGAGTGCCACAGGTGGCACAGTCACTTGTTAGGGCACATGAGGCATTGCCCTGTCAGCTCCAGCGTGCATACGCACGCTGGCCAGTTAACTTCACCCTTTTTAGGCTTCCTTGAAGCCTCTGGAGTGTGAAAAACCGCCCCTACGGGCATACCGGTACTTCAGGAACAGGCTTCCGATTTGCTCATAGGGCTGTTTTTCACCCTCCGGAGCCTTCAGGGAAGCCTCCTCGGGGGGCGGGGGAGGCTGTTTTTGCCCTCCCCAGGCTCCTAGAAACCCTCTGGAGCTTGGGGAAGGTGAAAAAAGCATGCCAAAAGCAGGGGGTTGCGCTGGGATTGCACACGCATGCGCACTGGGGTTGCATACACTCTGGGGTTGTACGCATAGCATTATGGGTGTGGCACACCCATGCATGACTCCCTTGCACTCCCTCCCGCTTTTAGCACACGAGCCAAAAAAGGCCTCGGCTGTATAGGTTTGATGGGTTAGTTGAGTTGGAGGTTGGTTTTATTGTAAAGTGGAAGGCAAGAAAAACCTCATCACAATTCTTTCTTTCATCACAATCATGTTTCTCAGGATATTTTCTAATGGTCAATCTTATCCTGTCGTGACCAATAGGATGGCTAGGGCCCAGCCCTGCCATCATCACCTCAGTACCTAAGTCACATCCCTTTCTCTGTTTAGAAATGGGATTGAAAACGTTTTGTCCTATTGTGGGGCCCCCACTAGCAACCCTGACCCTGGGTCAAACAACTTTGAGGTTGGGGCGGGGGGGGAATCCTCACCAAAGAATTTCGAATAAGCTTATGAATTGAGAACAATATGCTGACTTTGTAAACCACTTAGAGAGCCGTAAAGCACTGTAGAGTGGTATATTGCTTTTGAAGAATATTAATTGGATAGGAAACAAAAGGTGGGAATATATGGATGCAAAGATATTTTAGAAATTAGAAGGCCCTCTCAGTAGTAGATTTTTGCCTCAGTGTGTAGAAACATAAAGGACAGAAAGCAAGAAGCATTTCAGAAATGAAAATGATTTTTAATACGTTTAAAACAAAACTTCAGGGAATCCCTGGCTTACTCAACTATTTGTGCAATGCCAATGGAGACCAAAACTATGTACCATTTTCCATACAGTTGTGCAATGATTTCACATGTGCAAAAACTAGTATAGAACCGTTTCTCCAACAGAGCCCTAGCATAAAGCAGGAATTGTTAATTCAGGCAGTCCTCGTTTAGTGACCATTGGGAAAGACTACTTGGTCGCTAGGTGAAACTGATACTATGCTTATGATCTACTTTGCATTTCCTTTGTTTTTAGACTTGGGAAGGTTGTAAATGTGAGGATTGGTTCAAAGTTACTTTTTTATCAGCATCACAAATGCAAATAGTTGTTAAACAAGGACTTCTTATAGTTAATGTTTATAATGTGTAGCCAATGTTTCTTCCAGATATATTTTTCCTTTTTAGCTTAAATTCTGAGGGCATTCCATTTTTCAAAACGTAGCTTTGACTTCAAATTATATCTGAATTCATCTCTTCTGGTGATCTTGGCCAAAACTGGGACTACTCAGCCTGATCTTTATCACACTTTTGTATGAAAACTTAGTAGTTTTCTCCCTTCTTCTGTTCCCCATCTCAAAATGCTGTGATGTTATTTAGGCTGACAGATCATAGCTCAGCCAAAGTAGTCCAAAACATAGCATTTATGCTTTAAAAATACTTTGTATCATTATTTTATCATTCAAACACGACAGGTTTCAAAGTATTCATGAAATACAACTTTCAGCAAAGGTCACTCATTCCTCCTAATTTTTTTTCTTCTCAGATCAGATACCAGCTGGTCTTTGGGGCTCTGCGGGGTCTACCAGTGTGATACCTAGTTTCATTCTCTGATCATTGAAAGATAACAGTGCAGAGTTCGCAAGAGTCCCAATTATACTCCATTTTGCATTTCAATTAATATGATACTGATGATTTTTGTAGGTAAATGTATTTGTGATTGGAACACTGAAAAACTTTGCCATTTTCTTTGTGGCTTTTCAAGAAGACATTGGTGGCTCTTCCGAACATGTCAGCTGGATAGGCTCCATTATGTCCTCACTTCGATTCCTAGCAGGTTGGTATAATATTGGTTTAAATGCATGCTTAAATGTATTTATCTTTACTGTGCTGAGATTATGTCAGTGTAAGGCCAGTTCATGATTGGTGTCCAATTTGCCAAGTCTTACCCCTAGAGCTGGGAGAAGGTGGTTCTCTTTTACTCAGAATGCCAAATCTGCTTGCAAAGCCTAACTCCCAAACCCCTACCTATATCTGTGAGTTAAAACTATTTCCCAACTTTTAGTCATTTGCCGATCGTGTTTACTGTCCATAACTCACATTAGAGTTCTCATGTGTAGTTTTCATAAATCAAAGTCTTTATAAAAAACATTGTAAGTTTAATGAACAAAAATAGTTTGGTACCGTATTTTTTGGAGTATAAGACGCACTGGAGTATAAGACGCACCAAGGTTTTGAAGAGGCAAATAACAAAAAAAAGTAGGTAGGTAGATAGAGGGATAGAGAGGGAGAGAAAGAAAGAGAAATACAGTAGGTAAGTAGGTAGTGTAGGTTGGTAGGTAGATATAGGGATAGAAAGAAAGAAATAGAGAAATACAGTACATAGTGTGTGTGTGTGGGTAGATCAGTAGGTAAAAGGATAGAGAAATATAGTAGGTAGGTAGATAGGTAGAGAGAGTAGGTAGGTAGGTAGGTAGGTTAATGTTTCCAGGTGTATTTATCCATGTCCTGGAGAAGGAAATCGCTGACAAACCTTAGGACTTCATTTCTCCTGGCATAGAAACAGTTAGAGCCTTCCGAAAGAGCTTTCCAAGTGTTTTTGCAGTCTGCAAACCTCCCCAAAACTGCTTGTTTCTCTGCGAAAACGGGGCCATTTTTCTTCAAATAAAAAGCATGACCAGCCTTGGGGGGGTGGCTTGCAGAGTGCTCCGGGGGGAGGATGGGAGGGTGGAAAATGAGCAAAAAAACGGCCCATTTATCACGAAAACGAGCTATTTTTGTGTCAAATAAATTGAATGCATAGCCCTATGGAGGCTTATAGAGTGTTGCTGCGGGCTGGGGGGGTCAAAAAAAGGCCCGTTTGAGGCTCATTTCTGCCCTCCCCAGCCCCCAGGAGCTCTTTGGACGCCTCCATAAGGCTAGGCACAGCCATTTTGGTGAAGGGGGCGGGAGTACAGGAGGCAAAAAATGCTGCATTCGATGTAGAAGATGCACCCAGATTTTAAGCCTCTTTTTAGAGGAAAAACGTTCGTCTTATACTCTGAGAAATATGGTAATTCCTTAAAGCTTAAATATTTTCACCTCAGAAAATATTTTTCATTCCAGAAGTGGTATCTATTTCTCAAGCTATCATTAATGCCAATTTCCATCTGCTCTGTTCCAGCACCTCTGGTAACTACAGTGTGTGAAATGCTAGGTGAACGGAAAACTTCCTTGTTAGGGGCTCTCCTGGTTGGTGCTGGTTTTCTTATTAGCACACTGGCCACTAGCATTCCTTTTCTTTGGCTCTCTATGGGACTCCTAACAGGTAAGCATACCATGTCAAGCATATTTAATAATCCTCTCCAGAAACTTTCCAGAAATTGAAATTATACATGAAGATAACTTGTATCACCTTCTCATTGTTAAAGGCTGGATTTTCTGGGCATTTTCATAAAGCTATTCCCTATCAAAGAGACCTGTAATCTGTTTGGACTGGCAGTGCTGCAAAACAGAGCTCAATGTAATACAGAAAAATAACCCCTCAATATAGTGGACTGTTCAGAGGGAAGAGGAATCCATTAAATGGTGAATGAGATATTTCCAGCCCAAAAATACACTTGGCTTTGTACTTCAGGAAAGGCAGAAAAAGGAACTAATGCTGCTTCTTGTAGCCGGCTGTTTTAATTATTCATATCATCTTTAATGTTGTTTCTGCCTGAATTTTGGACAATAACAGGATTCTCCCAAAAAAGTGCATAAAATCCATGCTGCTAAATTGAGACTGTTAAATGAAATACTACTATAACTGACTATTTTAAATTGATGTTCTGTCCTTAATTAGGGAATACTTAAAACCATGGCATTTAATTTGTTCCCTCCTGCATCATCTTTTGAGCAGCATGAATAATTACTTATCTGAGGCAAGGCCAGAATATTCAATCTTACTTCTTTACATTATCCTTAAAACTTTAAAAGTTTTTGATTAAATTGACTGCTTGTATTGGAGACAGATACAAAGATAAAATACTACAAAAACTTTCGTTATATCGCTATTGTTAGAAATATCTTCTTACCTTTATATCACTTCACATTAAGTAGTCAGATATTTACATATAACATTGCAATATTATATAGTATGATGGCATGATGCTGATTCTGATAAGGCAATGATTATTATCCAGGGTTTTAAGGTTTCCATGTCTGTTGAATGTATTTTATTCTGGAGAAGATTAAGCCTTTGACATAGTAACATCATATCACAGAATTATGGTCCCTAAATGTATACTATGTCAGCAACTGAGTTACTCTTTTGTTAAGTGATATCATTTCAAATTAAGGATTACTGCATTCAAAATAAATTTAGCAAACCTCAGACTAGAGATCTGTCTGTGACTATTAGCATGAAAATTCTAGAATGCAACATTAGTAGTCAACAATCCAACCTCTTTTAGCTTTTGTTTCCAACAGTATGTTGAAAGTAATTAGCTTGTTATGGGGGGAAAAGACAAGACTAAAATACAATAGCTTCAGAGTTAAACACTGTCCACCTGGAACACTGTGTATTTGTGTGATTCATTACTTGTACTCATGAAAGTCTGTTTAATGAAATGAAATAAACACGCATTCCTACAGAAGATGCTACCTCTGCTCATGATGTTTTCTTTCTTTAGGGCTGGGTTTTAGTCTGTTATATCAGATAGCTGCTGTTATGGTAGTTAAGTACTTCAGGAGATACCTGGCTTTAGCTAATGCAATTGGCCGCTCGGGAATGGGGCTGAGTGTTGTGCTAACACCCCTTGTCCAATTCTTGATAGAAATGTACGGTTGGCAAGGTTAGTCATCTTCATTTCTTATAACTCAACACTGTTAATATGTGAAAGTAAGTTGATGTTAAACTTAACATTACAGTCAAATAATAACTGATTTCTCATTCTCTTTTAGTCATTCAGTTTCCTCTGAGTTTCCTCTCAGTGAGATAAATGAGAAATCTGCTTTGTATCTTTTCGATACAAAAGGAAAGATACATTGTGCTTTAGCTTTTCTATTTTAATTGCTCTGATTTTCTCACAGGACAATTTTAGGAAGAGTTATAGAAACCAAGTTATTGCTATTCATGTGTCACCTCAGAGACACATGGGAAACAAATAATGTCAAAATAACTTTTAAAAGATTTAAAACTTTTTTTTTCTTTTAAATTTCACTTAGTATAAATATAAAAATTAATTCTGGCGTAGGGTTTTCATCAGTATTAAGGCGGGGAGGATGACATCTCGGAAAGATGGGCAATCTCTGAGGATTGTCAAATGCATTATTATTAATTTTGTTATTCATTTAAAGTGATATTTACCATATCTACTACTAATGGTGTTATTTTTTATCTTTTTTATTCAACGAGAATAAAAGCTTTGGCATAATTTCAGGCAGTGCTGAAAGTAGATTCCATACAGCACAGGGAATAAGGAGATTGTTGAATACTGCTTGAAAAATATCAAAATAAATAGCCCTGAAAAGAAATATTTATCCATATGCTAATTAATTCTGTGATTATAATGATTTTTTTTAAAATGATGTTTAAAAAAATCTTTTCCTATTCATTCAGGGTTCTTATTGATATATGGTGGCATCATGTTGAATCTTGTACCTTCTAGCCTCCTACTACGGCCAGTTTATAAGAAAAAGATTAGAGACATAGTTCCTAAAAGTGAAGGCCAAATAGTTGCAATAAGTATGTTTCCAGAGACTTCCAGAGGCAGCGTAAATAAAATCTGCACCAGAGAATTGAACATTCTGGATCCTCCCAATCAAGAATCTGCTAAAACAGACAACCTACGACAGTCTGATAATTTAGCCCCAATTAATTACAAGTTTTCTGAAATGTCACAAAAAAACAGTTGTGTGGACACCTACAAGAATGATAACCAAACTGGTGATCAAAGTTGCATCCAATCAAATGAGAAAGGAAAATCCAGGGTACAGCCTTTTATCCAGAAGCAATGCCATCTTGTTGTTTGTCACCTAAAGAACCCCTTCTTCTTTATTTTCACATGGTCTTTTCTCTTCAGTCAGCTCGCCTATTTTATCCCAACTTTCCACCTTGCAGCCAGAGCCAAAACATTGGGTATTGACCCAATGGATACTGCTTACATCATATTAGTAGCTGGTAAGAAAAATCTTGAACTTTTAAAATGTTTCTTGTAAAATGTCAACATTACCTATCAATGCAAATCATGGTATTAATTATGTAATCACTAATTACATATGGGGCATATCAAAATGTATAATTGTTTAGGGTTTAAAAGACAACTCAAAAGAAATCAAGGCATGTGTGTTGATTCAAATTCAAAACTTGAACTCCATTATTAGACGAATACTGAAGTGAAGAAGAAATTACAACATGACACTGGAAAAAAATATTTAATATATAACTTTATAAAATGTGGTTATGCTGTAACTATTAAGACCTTTTATTCAAAGGCATGCTTCTATAATTATTTAGTTTTGGAAAGCCATCTTAACAACGACAAAATATGTTCTTAAATTTTATTAGTATTAAAAAAAAATCACCCCAGTACAAAACTGCTTACATCTTTATTACATATTTTTCTTAAGAGACAAACCAATAGTTAAAATGACTTTATTATTTCTTTTCAATTTAAACCAAGCCTTTAATTTTTTCTTGAAAACACTGATGCAGAATAGGGGTTAAGAAACTGAGGTATTAGAGCCAAATCCACCTTAAACCTGATAATGGATATTCTTGAGGCAAAACCAAGCAGCTTATGTAGCAAGAGAGCTTACCAATGGGCAATTTGGGGGATGGAGAAAGTTAAGGGTTATTACTCCAGATTCTAAACTCCAATTTCATTTAACAAAGCATTTTGCCATAAAATTACTGACCAGAGCTTGTGAATAAGCAGAGTTTAATTAGAGAAGAAATGTTTAGAATTCTCAGATATGAATGTATCAGATAGAAACAAAACTTCAGCTCCATATGCCTAACAAAAATAAAGCAAAAATGTAGTATTCAACGTTCATATACTGTACATGTACTGGGCTTCAGTCAATCGAATGTGGAGCTGAAGAAAAAAAGAAAGGGAGGGAAAAAGAGTCTTCTAATAGAGAAAAGATGCTTCACTGTAGCATCCAGGAATTTTCCATATAACATATTGGACAATTTTTGAGGCATGTGGGAGAATTAGGGTCACCAGGAATTTGGTGTTGAATCCTGATAATGATAGAACTGAAAATATAAATGAATCGAAGACTTACCACTCAGATAAGAAATCTGACAAACGAGGCCACAGCTAAGCAGTGTGAGCATTTACCACCAAATCTATAAGTAGTATAGAAAAGGTTATTCTAAATTGCCAGAGTGGTTATTTTTATTTTTCCCATTTTGCAGTTTATGTTTGCTTCCTGTGAATTAGAACAATCTGGTTACCCTCAGACTTGGAATGACAGTTTATAAACCACTTTATAAATATTTACCATATGCCTCCTCACAGTGTTTTGCAGCATGATTTTTTTCTGTTTATTAATGTTTTAATTAAAATAATACAAAATAACATTAGAGGGGACACAAAATCTGATATTACGACCTAGATATTATTGCTAGGTATATTTATGTCCACTGGTGCTGTAGAAATTTTAGAAATTTATGAAGTGATAGTTCCTTCTTTTTGATCCTTATTGACCCAATGAATTCTGTTTTAGAAATCATGTGTTTTTGCTCTGTTTTCTTTTAGGGATAGTAGAGACAGTCAGTTTACTTGTCTCTGGCTGGATTGCTAATCAAAACTGGACTAAGACATATCATTACCATAAAACATACCTCATTCTTTGTGGGCTCACTAATCTGCTGTGTCCTCTGGCTACCACCTTCCCATTACTTATGAGTTACTCTGTAACTTTTGCCATTTTCAGTGGTGGATATCTTGCATTGCTGTTCCCGGTGCTGGTAAGTGGAAAAAAGTAATTGAAAAATTAAAATATTAGAACAGTAGCACTTTCCAAATGATGAAATTTGCTCCAATTCAGTCAGTGCTAGAGAATTGGAGAACTGCATGTTTCAGGTCCAGTCAGAAACATGAATTTAAGAGGCAGAGAAAAAACTGTACAGAAACACTGAAAGTACTTTTTACTGATCCTAATTTATTATGAGTTAAGCACTGATCTGTACTTTCTTGGGCTTTTTTTTACCCTTGAAAACATTTCACTTCCCAGTTGTGGAATGAGACATTATACTTTAAAAGAAAAGAAAAGACATAACACCTCTGAAATGTAGTCAGGTATCAGGGACTTCATTTCCTGCTTTGAAAGCTGCTAGGCATATTTGTCTAATAGACAAGCAGCTAGGACCTGATTCCAAATCACCGAACACATTGACATTGTGAAATACACAGAGAGGAAGTTGTTTTGGAATAGTTGGGCTAACAGGAAATATTTTAAAATGTTGTTGATTTTTAGTGGCTATTTTAAAATTTTTGAGATATTGTATTTTGAGTTCGATTTGCAGTCAACATATACTTTGTACTATGTAAAACTGAAACCTGTATTATCAGTATCATCAGGATGCTTTGACAGCCTCCAAGGCAGCTGAAATTTTAGCTCCTTTAGAACAGGAGTCTCCAACCTTTGCAACTTTAAGTCTGAAGGACTTCAGCTTCCAGAATTCTCCAGCCAGCCAGCTGGAGAATTCTGGGAGCTGAAGTCCTTCAGACTTAAAGTTGCAAAGGTTGAAGACCTCTGCTT